>OZ026834.1:28816125-29058935 GCA_964023205.1 Lutraria lutraria
ACTCCCAAAAGGCTGTTGTTTTGGAGAGGCGGCACTGTATTTTTATACACTCAAGCCAACTTATAGACCGCCAGTTCGTAAACTGACATTTCTCGGAAATTATGCGGCAGAGATTTCTGAAATTTTGCATACAATAATTTCATTCAATTACCTATAATTTTATAATATTTGATTGCATATTCTCTTGCACATTCACCCATGCGAAACGCATACTTCGTTATCGATTATATCGCTCGTGAATCCCGTGCATTCGATGAAAATTTGGTCAGCATATTTCAATCGCTTCGGTTTTCTATACGCTAACATAAAAACATAAAACATGACCCGCCTGTCTGTAGAAGAAAGAGGCAGAGAAGTGGAAATGTCGGAGTCCGGCGTTCCTTTGAGGCAGGCGCAGTCCTCCAAGTTTCGATTATCAATTTCGATTATCATTTGTTTGAAAGAAAATGTCAAATTAACGATTACAAGCATTTAATAAACTTTCAATATCATTACAGAAGTAAAAATAGTTTTTGCTTTTTACTTTAAACCATAAATTCATACCCAATAATATCAGGTGGTGGTTTATACGTTGGTTTGAGTGTAATATAGTGCGCGCCAGTGCTGTCCGAATATATATGTACGAAGGCATTTATAAATTAATTATCTATACCCTCGTATATATACATAATTTCCTTCACCGTTCTGTACGTGTGGAGGTCGCCGCTTGATCTTAGATAAAGTGTCAATGCTTTCAATTTTATTGACGAAATAAAATCTTTAGCAAAATGGTGAACCAGATAGATGTCAATATTTGAGAGAAGAATTTATCGGATTGTAGCGTGCGATGTAAGGTTATATGTTTAGAAATAAGCAATATTTAATGTATAGAATTGGAATTTTAATAAAACCAAAACAGTGTCTGGTGGAAAGCAATGAATCAAATTCAAAAGATAACAGACGCATTATAATAATGATAATAACTTTATTTATCGAAGGTTACACATAAAGACAATGAAACATTAAAAATGATGAAAATGAAACAATACCTTTTACAATGTGGTCCTCTAGATAATGTGACGAGAAAGTAAGACTCGCAGATGATAGGTAGAGTAACCAAAAACGCCTAATGTTTACGCCTAATTAATTTTGTAATTAAGTTAAGTTAAATCAGGATCGTAACACCCATTCTTTTCTCTCAAAATGGGATGGCCAGATTTTGGAAATACAACGCAGCCTCTCCAAAGCAACGCCCTTTGGATGTAGTAAAAGTATGTTGTTGTTGAGAGGTTCTGTTCCAGACGGGGTAAATTAATAATAAAAACTGTGCGGTAGGAAAAATCATGTTGTTATAGGGAGGTTGTTACTCAAGAGAGGGCTGTCCTGGAGAGGTTGTACTGTATTATTATTTACAGTTTCCGTGATAGAAATTGATTTACCGTGAGATTTTTCAAAACCGATGACATTCAATTGAGTTATTTACCTTTAAAATTACATTAAAATCTGTGGGAGTAAGACAGTTTTCAAAGATTAGGGTCACATGGTAACAAGATACAATTACACAACAACAGCATAGTTTCAATCTATTTTGATAAGGATAAACATAGGTCGTCATGTTGTATCAAATGGAATTGATATTAAACATGGCTAATAACTATTTCTTAGTCGTTAGAAATTCTATCGGCACACATCAAAAGCGTTCGTTGTATCAAATAGAACAACTTTTACATTAAAACGTGCATTGAACGCACTGAATATTTATTGTCCCCGAACTTAACTCAGGAGGATTTGCAAGAATTCTGTTTCATGATTAATGAGGCAATTTATTTCCATACTCTATCATACATTACGATAAATGATTCATGGCATTTACTATTCTCCTATAATACTCATATAATGTAAAAAAAACTTTTTTTGAATTTTATTCTCATGACAGCGTTAAAATGATTTCGGAATTGGATGCAGTTTCGTGTAAAAAAATATCAATTTCATGGAATATGAGCTGCGCGCGCATTGTCTCTACTTCCGGCGGAACTTGCGGACAAAACAACGACGATATTCTAAAAGCTCATTATGTAACAGGCTTATTCCAAAGTCTGGATTAAATTCCATTTAATGGCTCAACAAATGAGTTTTGAATTTACTCATTGATATCTTTTTTTAGAATTTGAATAGGAAATTTCCATGCGCTACAAACGTTTTTTATTTTGCATGGGATTAAATTCAAACGGCCATGATTTGATGAAAATAAGTATCTTTATTGCAATGAAAGGATGACCGAATTTTTAAATATCACAACACAATCTACACATGAAAATAACCATACTTCTAAGGCTCAGAATACATGTATGTATGTTCACTTTGTGTCAGAGTATTCTGTCAAAGTCCCTTCGTCCTCTCGCTAACTTCACATAAAGCGTGGACAAGCCTAATGTGAAATGTAAAGTGCGTACAAATCATATAGAAAGTATGCAAACTTATTTGACTAGAGCAACCTTTGAACTGTTTTAGTAAATAGTGAACTTATCGTGTGTGCTATTGCAGTTACCCCCCCCCCCCCCCCCCCTCCATAGTGAAAAGAAACGTTTAAAGTCCCATTAGCTTTTTGCTGTAGAAAATTATATCGCAAAAACATTTAATTGCTGATATTATCCGAAGATAATTATTACCGACGAAACAAGCCCTTTTTCGTCCGAAAACACTAATTTCACTGTGATTTTTGCTTTAGTAAACTTGAAATATGTAGAGCGCGTGACGTCACTTTACTACGTGTGCATAGCATGACTGCGGGAAAACACAGGTGTTCTATAAATAGTATTTATTTCAATGATATTGAACAAAATACGATAGTGGTTTCGTAAACATTTTTTCTTGCTATAAAGTATGCCAGGGAGGAAAACACACATGATTCCTCTGTTATAGAACAAACAGAAACCAATACATTAATAAGCTTATGGGACTTTTTAAACCGTACTGGCCAACTGAAAAGATTGAAAATCCAGCGATATAAACGTAACCAAATCAAGAAATCACCGTGGTATCCATACATTACAGGGTTAGTAACTGACCCAATACGGGATATACGGTGCTGTGGAAAACCATAATATGCGGCGAGACAGAAGGTGGTGGTTTGGTGGTTTTAAGAATCGGTGAAACGTATATAGTATTGTGGCACTCGGACTTTTGTGAATGAAATTATTTCCAGTATGTAGTAAATCTCGTCACCAGGACAGATTATGATTGAACTTTGGTGTGTATGAATACTTAATTATTATACTTGTTAGTTTTACAGTTTAAATTGCATAAATATTTTCCCTGCTTTCAAAATCAACAGAATCCTGCAATATATCTCCAACATTCATCAAAACTGCAAAGTCTGCAATGTATACTTATACGACAAGTGGTACTATTTTACAACGCGGATGAGAGGCGTCTCTGTTTTGTCGCTACAAAATGTGGTGTATACTTATAGGAACTCCGTTGCTAAAAAGTGAAATTCATCTTCAAGAGATTTGCAAAATTGACATTTGCTTATATTTCTTGGTGTTTTATTAGGTATATTCCATCTTCCACTTTCATTTTCTAAACAATGACTTGACATTATTAATTTTGTGAAAGCATATCTGTATTCCGGAAAACCAAAAACCGTGTAAATATGTACTAGAGCTAGATTATTCATTTATTTCTACGTTTCATTGCTGAATATATCTTTTATTCTTTGTGAAAATATATTAATGAATGACTTATAATGTATACATTTGTCATCATTAACATTTAACGAATTCAACTTGCATCAGCTTGTAACAGGGTATCTCTGTTTGAGGTAAAGCCACCAGTACTCCGAATACAGCATTTCTTTAGTACGGGATGTATACTAATATTTATATGTAACTTACCACACATATACATGTACATACAACTGCAACCCAGTGGTTTTTGGGTGTCCAACTTCGGAGCGAGAGATCGAAGGATCGAACCGCAGTGGAGGCTTTGGTTAGACCTGATGGGGTTGGTTAGTGAGCCATCAGCTAGTTAAATAATGATACCAGTGAGCCCATCTCAGTCAGGCGTCCATCAAATCAAAGAGAGAGCGTTTAGAAGGGTTGCACTGTAAGCACAAAAGGTAGATGTCTTATAAGCCAACTTGGCTGGCTTTCAATAGGGGTGACACGATAATAAACGAAACGTATGCATGGTTTGTATTTAGATGCTATTTTCCACAATCCGAATTTACCGTATGTCTTAAACAATAAAGTATAAAACGGTTCCCATATATCTTTTACGCTCAAATATATAGCGTCGACTGATTACGAAATAAACAAAGATTGTGCGAGTACATGAATACTGTGCGCTCATACCATCATGAGTTTCTATTGTTGCGAAATACAGTAGCTGTTAGGGGTAAAATCGAGGAGGGACCGATGTAAAAAATGTTTACTGAAATGTGATATTTTAATATTAGTTCGACCTTTAGGGAATGAACCTATTTGTTTTTCCCCATGAACCCCGTATCAC
This sequence comes from Lutraria lutraria, assembly GCA_964023205.1. Classification (NCBI taxonomy): domain Eukaryota; kingdom Metazoa; phylum Mollusca; class Bivalvia; order Venerida; family Mactridae; genus Lutraria; species Lutraria lutraria. The sequence goes on from OZ026834.1 coordinate 28,820,620, forward strand.
GTGTTAAGGTACTTTAATGCAGTAAATGAACCTGATACTTCATAATGTAAATGACTTTTGAGATAATGGCAGAACGTTCCTCTTTGGAGACATCATGTGATGCTCAAAGAGTAGTTTGTTAGTGATGGCGTTAGTACGGAACAACCTAGATACCGTCGCCATGCCGACACGTTATCTGGTCATTGTCTGGGCCATTACCAATGTGTAACTAATCGTCGTTTGGAGAGCAAATACAACAAAGATACTACCATTATCCTTTGGCTCGCTGATACAACATTTTTTTCTGAAAAAAAATTGACATTCAATTCTGTAAACCTTGACAACAATTATACTTGAAACAATAATCTTGGTGATGTACACATTGAAATACAATGTACATTTGTAATGTTTACAATAAAACTTCAATGGATACATCGCATTGATGTTTTTATGAAAGTAATACGTCAATATATTTTGTTCTTGATAAACAAACACTATCTGGTAAAACACGCCGTATATTGTGAGATAATACTATGTAAAAGAGGGTTTCTGTTATGAAAACAATGTTTGTCATAAATATACTCAAGTGTGTATAAAGGGGGCTACGTAAGAAAAGGAATAGATACGTTCCTTAAGCAAAATTCAGCTTTATTCAAAGGTTTATCCGGTGTACTGCATTGATAAACGTGTCAATAAAGTGAAAGAAGTGACCGAGGCTGCGACTGTGCTCCAATTGTTACTGCGCCTAAATGTAACCCTGTCATCCGGGTTCAATTTGCAGACATACCAGGGCAGGTCATACCATTCCATGAACATTTGACAAAAATGTCAAAGTAAAGAAGTTACCGATTCCCAACTGGTGGGAGAGTAAGTTAGTACTGGTTAGAATACAGTCCAGGAAAACTACTTGTTAGGTGAACTGACCGCTGTATATAACTGGGAAAAAAACGGCGTTGAACCCAAACGGAACGACTTGTAAATACAACATATATCACACCACTGAAATAACCATAGTTCTATTTCAAGCACACGTGTCTATGGTATATTTCAACTTCAGACAATTGACCGTTTAAAACAATACGACTGTATAAAGTAAAAAATCATGGTTGGTAATTATTTGTGGAACAAACGATTGGCAAGTCTAGTGTGCAAGCTAGGAGTCTTGTATGACTTACAACGATTTATATTCTTAAGACTATAATTGGTATTCTATTGATACCGGGCATTTCTATATTGTTACGTGCCAGTGCTGCACGTTGACGTTCCTGAGCGTGTCTTATAATTACCTAAGGTTTTACTAATACTCAAAATGGAGGGAGGGGATGACAGACATTGAGAATCACCTAATATGACCCAGCAGTTTGGTGAATAAAATTAATATAGACAGACTGTTAAACGTTTGATGAGATTTATTTGTTATCAAAATGTCATGCAATTATATATGAAACTTATGGCAATACAGTGGAGAGAATACAGGAAACAGAGGTGGTTTAAGGTGTCAGTGGTCCATAATAATCAACAGGTATTATTGTAATAATTTCAATGTTACAATTTAAGAAAAATGTAGAGCTAGACTCAGTTTAATCAAACAAAATGTCTTAAAAATTTACTCTTAAAATGTTACTTAATACTTAGTTAAAACAATAAGATTTAATTATAAAAATTATATGGATCGAACCTAAGCTATTGGTAAGTTACTGCTGAGTGTCTTTAAAATGGGATCAGTCTCCTTTTATACTGTGGACTTCAAACAGTCAAACACTTCAAACAGTGTTTGAAGATTAAAAAATACAGACAAACATAAATGGGGCTCTATAAGGGATTCAAACACCTCAAACACCTCAAACAGCAAAAATCAATAATAATCTCAAGGTACATTCTTAGAATAAAATTACATAACAACATAATAAATAATTACCTTAACGTATTTAAATGGTTTCAAGGTAGATATAAAGTTAATTTGTACTCAAAAGACAATTTTAGTTATAACAGAAAATTCAAACAATCCCCTAAAGTGCCTCAATACTACAATATTTACTATCAACAATTTCCAAAGTATGATGACATCATAAGAGTAAAATGACGTCACTTGTGACGTCATAAATTCAAGTGGTATCAATATTCAATATGGCTGACTTGTTAACATAATAAGAAGAAGTGTGGACATATTAAGAATGTAAATACTGCAAAAATAATGATATTGATGAACAAGTAAGTGTACTAGTAATAAATTACTTATAGAGATTAATGATTTACAACTGAATGTTGAACATGACAAGTTCATATTAATAGATTAATAGAATGAATTAGATGAAGTGAAATGGGTGGGGTACACTGGATCATTACATTACCCCCTACTAATTAAGTCAAAGTTCCAACTGACTTAAAACAAACAACAAAGAACAGGCTTAAATGTTAATAACATAGACATGGTTAACGGATTGAATAAAACATGTAACCCTAAAAATTTATAACAACAGATTTCTAAACAATTAATGCAATAAATAATTATCAATTATAGCTACTGTAGATATAACTGTCTGAGTATATCAGGTAAAATGTAACTTTACACTTAATCAAATTTATCCACTGTACATTAAATCTACCAAAGACATCAACTTATATCTTAATGTTCACTCTCAGTCTGTTTCTATCTTCGTCCCTTGTTGGTGGTGAATGGCACTCTCCTGTAGTCAGTCGTCCTTCTTTCATGTTGTCTGATCACTTTCCCATTCCAGTCTTCCCTTCTATCACTCCTAACATTCTGTCTCTGATCCACAGCTTCCCGATGATAAACTCTGTTTGGCCTTCCCTCCTCGGTAGTTCTCTCATAAACTCTGTTTGGCCTTCCCTCCTCGGTAGTTCTCTCATTAACTCTGTTTGGCCTTCCCTCCTCGGTAGTTCTCTCATTCCCTGTCTTGGCCTTGCTACGTTGAATTTCATGCCTCAACTCCCTTACTTCTTTCCGGAGGTCTTCCACCGTACTTTTCAGATCGTTAATTAATTGTGCGTTGCTGATGACCTGCTCACCTATGATATTACCTGTTTTCCTGATCATCTCTCCCAATGCTTCTGTAAACTTAATTCTTCTTTTACTTCCTGGTTCTGATTCAGAGGATGAGGAGGAGGACGATGATGATGAATTACTTTCTGACCTATATGTCTTGAGGGTTTGCCTTACTCTCTTCCTTCCCCTCCTTTTTCCACCTGTAATCTTTTTCTCAACTTCTCCGGCCTGACTCATGTCACTACGATTAGATTCTTGATCTTCCTCTACTGTACAAGCTTCCACTTTGCTCTCCACTTCTACTGTTTTCACAACACGTAAATCTAAAGGAATGTTATAATCTGGCACAGCTATAAACTCCTCTTCTCCCATACTCAAACTACCATTACAACTTTCCTTTTCCTCCCCCCTTTCTACCACTCTCAAATCCATTGCTTCTGCCCCATTCTCTAGATTACAATTCTCCCTTTCACTCACTATGTCTGCACTTTCTATGGCTCTCTCTAAGATGCATGCCTTTTCCAAAGGCAGCTCTTTCCTTGACCACCAACGCCTACTCTCTTCCTTTCCTAGAATCTCAACATCAATCTCACCAATCAAATGCGGGTTTCTGTTCTCTACAAGGTAGTCTGTAGAATCGGGTTTCCCCAGTTCAACTAAGATGTTGTGGTGTCTTGTATAGGTTTTAACATGTTGTTTTAAGCTTTCTTCAGTTCTACACCGGAACAAGCATAAACGACACCAAAACGGTTGTCTATCATTAGGGATATGATATTTGTAGATGTGATCTTCAATCCTCTGTTTTGTGTTGATAATTTCATACTTCCCACCTCTCATACAATGCTTACACCGGTAAGCTCTACCCCTGACATTGGCTGATGAAAACTGGTTCATATTCAGAATTTCTGAAAAGATAATACTATTTTATTTTTCTGGAGTCTTAAGAAGTTTTACACTTAAGTGGACCACTGACTGTTCATAGGAATAGGCCTTTAAATGCTGGTGGTAACTCCCTACAAATACCGCAGACATTGTTACACGAGTCGAAATATCAGACGATAGCGAAATCTTCATTCGATTATACAACGAAAATGCCAGAACGGAGCGGGTTTATATTATATGTATTTTCTTTTTTTTTTATATTTATTTACAATCATTTCTACATGCATAGTTTTACAGTTTATACATTTGTACAACTGCAGGTTTTCAGCCTAGTTTATTTACAGTTTTACACTAGGACAGGCGTCCTTTAATCTTTTTGAAGTGCTGGTCACCCATTTTGGAGGATTACTTCCTTCATACAATTTTAACTTGTTGTGATGAACTGTCCTCAACTGTCCCTCTTTGCTCAACTGTAGAACAAAATTTAATTCAGATCTCCTCTCTATTATCACAAAGGGTCCATCAAACACTTTCTCAAGTTTTGGGTTAACACCCACCTTCCTAGATTCATGTAGACACCAAACTATATCCCCTACTTGATATCTGTGGAAACTTAGCTTACAATCATACCTCTCCTTGCTGTGCATTGAACTTTTTCTTAAATGCTGTCTTGCTGTTTCATGTGCACGTCTCATCCTGTTTTTCAGATGTTGGACATGCTCACTGCAACTAATGTTTTCTTCCTGTTTGGAGTTCACATGACCAAAAAGTAGGTCGGCTGGCATTCTGATCTCACGTCCTAAGCATAACATGTTTGGTGTGAACCCTGTTGTTTCACAAGGGGATGATCTGTAGGCTCCAGCAATGCACCCCAGATTTAGATCCCAATTTTCTTGCTCTCCCACTAAATACGACCTGATCATATCAAGAAGGCTGCGGTTAAATCGCTCCACTTGACCGTTAGCTCTTGGGTTGCGTGCACTTGTACGGGTTTTCTTGACTTGAAGCAAATGGCACAAATCCTTAAACAACTTGCTTTCAAATGTAGTGCCTTGGTCGCTATGGATTGACAATGGACATCCCCAGCGTGCTATGAAGTTATTTAATATCACTGTGGCGCATGTCTCGGCTGTTTGATCTGGAACTGCTAACACTTCTACATACTTCGTGAAATGGTCTGAAAGAACCAGAATATATCTGTTACCTCTAGGGGTCAGTGGAAATGGACCTGTATAGTCTATAGCCAGGATATCCCATGGAGCACCAGTCTGAAGGGAACCCATAGGGGCTCTTGGTAACTTGTTCGGTTTCTTAACTGAAGCACAAACGTCACAACCTCGAACAAAAAGTTTGATATCATCTCGCATTTGATACCAGTGATAGTGCGAGGAAATAATTGACTTTGTTTTCTTAACCCCCATATGTCCAGCTGTTAAAGAACTGTGCATTTGAGTTATAATCATGTTCACTAATTGCTTTGGTACTAGTAGTTGCATTGTATCATCATTTTCTCCCTCTGATTCAATAACTTTGTACAGAACTCCATCTTGTATTTGTAGATTATCCCACAGGGACCAGTAATACCTTGCTGCATGACCTTTTATGCGGACTTCTTCAATAGTGGGCTTGTTGTTGTCTTCTATCGCACTCATTAAAAATGACATGTCGGGATCTTGAAGTTGATATACCGATACCCTGTCTGGCAAACATTCTCCAAGCCAATTGCGTATCTTATTCCTGCTCCCTCTTTTGTTCTGTGGTAAAGCAACATCAACACTTTGGATTTTTACTGTGTTAACTTGGTCATATTTACCTTCTTCAACATGTGTGCGATGGTGATCATTCATAGTAAGCATCATGTTAATCGCTCTCTGCTTGCATTTCTTACATGGACCACATTTCATAGGCTCGTTCATGTCAACTTCATGACAGGTACAGTCTCGGGGAGTTTCGCAGCGAGATAAAGCATCACAATGACCCTGTTTACTACCTGCTCGATACTGTATCTGAAAGTCATACTGTGCGATAATTTCTATCCAACGAGCTATTTTACCGCTGGGCTCCTTCAAACTAAAAAGCCACACAAGTGCCTGATGATCAGATCGGACGATGAATGGTCTTCCAAGCAAGTACTGACGAAAATATTGGATGAAATATATTACTGCAAGAAGTTCCTTTTCAGTAATGCAATAATTTCTCTCTGCTTTGTTGAGTGCGCGACTCGCATATGCAATTACCCTTTCTCTATCATTCTGCATCTGGGAAAGAACTCCTCCAATACCAACCCCTGAAGCATCAACATCTAGGATAAAACTCCCTGCTTCATTCAACGGGTATCCCATCACATCAGGACTGATCAAGGCCTGTTTAAGGGAGTGGAAAGCTGTTTCACATGACTGACTCCACTTGAAGTTTACATCTTTCTTTGTGAGCTCAGTAAGAGGCCTAGCTAACTTAGCAAAGTCTCTCACAAAACGCCTATAGTATGATGCCGTAGCAACAAACTGCTTTACTTGTTTACAATTTGTAGGCCTTGGCCATTGAACTACTTTAGCTATGTTAGATGGATCAGGCTTAACACCGTCCTTTGACACCACGTGACCTAGAAAGACTACCTCATCTTGAAACATTTGACATTTATCTGGCTTCAGCTTTAACCCAGCATCCTTGATTCTTCTCAAGACCTCATCTACCCTCTGAATGTGATCTTCAAAGCTCTCACCGTATACAACGATATCATCTATGTAGACCAGACATGTAACCCACTGTAGACCCTGTAAAGCCAACTCCATAGTTCGCTGAAACGTACCTGCTGCGTTGTTCAAACCAAAAGGCATCCTTGTCATCTCGTAATGACCAAATTTACAGCAGAATGCGCTTTTAGGTATGTCTTCTTCTTTGAGGGGGATTTGGAAGTACCCACTGGTTAAATCAAAGCTGCTGAAATGACTTGCACCTGCCACAGCATCAAGACAGTCCTGTACTCTGGGTAGCGGAAACCCGTCTGGTTTCACCAAGTTATTGACGCGGCGGTAGTCTACACACGGTCTTATAGCCCCCGACTTTTTCTTGACCAAAACTATCGGACTTGCCCAAGGAGATGTACTTTTTCGAATTATCCCCTTCTTTAACAGGTCTTCAATGGCTTGTTTTTCATCATCAGCATGTGCTAGTGGTACTCTTCTTGGTCTCTGTTTGATCGGTGTAGCATCTCCTGTATTAATACTGTGCTCTGCTAAGTGTGTAACCCCTAGATCCCATTCATTCTTCGAAAAGGTATCTTGATACTTGACCAATAACCCAGCCACTACTCGCTTTTCATACTCTGTTCGGTTTACCGTAGACCGCTTATGTAGTGCTTGCAAATGGTCTGGTATGTCCCCAGATGCTGCTTCGGGTATATGAGAAATTGAAGCTGAGCTAGCGTTACCCCCCATATTTATTCGCCTTACTTTGCAATCATTATTGTTTTCTTGATCATATTCCTCTTCCGCAACTACTTTTATAACCCTCTCTATCTTCTCGGCCCTACCTATTTGAGAATTCTGAAGTAAAGTTACCTCTTTAGAAAAGGGATTCAGTATTCGTACTTTACATGTTGTTGCGTTATTGGTATTTACTAAAGTAGACGCCATCATTAACTGGTAAGTATCCTTGAAAGTATCTACTGGTTCAACTAGGTAATCTGATTGATCATGATCATCAAACTCATGGCGCTCAACATATACATCAACTACTGCCTCCGTCCGACCAGGAATTGTAAAATCCTCAGCTACTGTTACCCTTCTGGTAGTTTGCTGTCCAACTTGAAAACAGGGTATCTCTGTACCATCTAACACGATTTTGTTCTTACTCAACAAAATATCAGCAGCCCCAGCTTGACCGCCTCTCAGTACATCATACCCAAGTAGCACATCATCTTCAATTTCGGCAACTCTTGCCTCCTGAGACATAACCAATTCTCCCAGTTTCATATTAAATCTAGCCTTTCCCCAATCCTTTATTGGCGCCCCTCCTGCTCCTCTTAGTATAGCTGTTTTCTTCAGGTCCGGTTTCAAGCCTTCATTTATCCTCTGATAAACTCTTGATGATATCACAGTACGCGATGCACCCGTATCCGCTGTGTATATCACTGGGACATCTTCAATGTAACCTTTTACATATATCCCATCATACAGACCCTTAACCCCCGAACTTACAGCTGGTACCTCCTTAACCACTGAGTTATCTGCAGGATCCTGGCCCATTCCTTCTATTGGGACCGCCCTTTGGCCACAAGGACCGGTCCGTTGTCGTTTAAAGCATTGTTGCCTAACTCTGTTACCCCTTTATTCTTACTATTCTGTCTGTTAATGGCATTTTCTGGACACTCGCGAGCATAATGTCCCATTTTGTGACAGTTGTAGCACTCTACCTTGTCAATTGGTGTTTTGCTTGGTCTCTTAGTAAATATCTTCTTATCACCTTCAAGCTTCTCAAGTCTACTCAAGATCTGATGTAGGACATTATCTTGCTGGAAGCCCCTACTCTCCCATGTAACCCTCATTCTACCTTCATCTATGTTGTCTTCATGTTGGCTGTTGTTCGTTTGCATATCAATGTCATCACCATTCATCTCAAACCTAACGTCCATGTTCCTTTCTTCACAGGCTCTTCTTGTGCTGTCCCTAGTCTTGCGAATGTTTCTGGTCTGTATCATGTTAACCACGTAGAATACTGCTTCATCTATTGTTGCTGGTTCTTTATGAAACTCCACTTCAAACCTAACGTCATCATCACGTAAACCGTCCAAAAATCGCCGTACTAAATCTTCGTCGCGTGTTTTCTTGTCTCGGTAACCATGCGCTTTATCATACAAGAACTTAAGATCAGCCGCGTACTCCTCTGCCGACTCTCCGACTTTTTGCAGGCGCCTACTAAACTTAGCCGCAAAAGATCGCGACGTTTCAATAACACGGTAACGACTGTTCATTTCGCCTATCAACTCTTTATAGTTGCTTAAAACACTGGGATGAAGCTGTGAAAATACGAATTGCGCTGCTTGACCATCGATTCGAGGCAGCAACTGGTCAAGTTTTTCATCATCTGACAAGTTGTATCTACGCGCTATTGTCTCAAACCTCGCTAACCATACTGACCAATCTTCTTTCGCGCTAAAAGGCGATAACTTAAAGTTATGTAAATCAAGTCTACGTGACCCGCTATATCTGCCATTATATAATCTATGATCGCTCCCTGAGTTATAATATCTTGAACCCACCCTTAACGTATGGCCATCCTCATTAACAGTATCATTTGGAGCACTGTAAGCATTATCTCTAATACTAGGGTCAAAGTAATGGTTTATATCATGGCCTGTTTCATGTGAGGGTACGGTTATTCTACTTTGGGATCTACCGCTTAAACCTCTATTTTGAATGTTGCCCTCTGGTGGCAGGTCATTAAGGCCATTTTGGTTAGAATTGTATTGTTGCACCTTACTGGAGGATAATATGTTATTATTTGGACTAACACCAGGAGTCTGTTTCAATTCTCTTAGCTCAGTAACTACATCTTTCAGTACAGACGTTATACTATTTAAGACTTCATTCATATTATTGTCCTGGGATATCGAACTCTCGCTTGCTGGTAAAGTATGTACAACAATATCATCCTGCTCCTGCCCTGTGAATGAAGAAACTGATCCACTGTCATCTAGGACATCATTTCTTGACTCCGCCATGATGCTTTGTTTGACAAAGATAGTTTGTTCACTATCTACAGCTACCAACTTGTTCATAGATCAAAATGTCGAAGGCTGAGAACGTATCACTGGATCCGACGTCAAATTATCAGATCCCACCGCTGCCACCATAAATGTTACGTGCCAGTGCTGCACGTTGACGTTCCTGAGCGTGTCTTATAATTACCTAAGGTTTTACTAATACTCAAAATGGAGGGAGGGGATGACAGACATTGAGAATCACCTAATATGACCCAGCAGTTTGGTGAATAAAATTAATATAGACAGACTGTTAAACGTTTGATGAGATTTATTTGTTATCAAAATGTCATGCAATTATATATGAAACTTATGGCAATACAGTGGAGAGAATACAGGAAACAGAGGTGGTTTAAGGTGTCAGTGGTCCATAATAATCAACAGGTATTATTGTAATAATTTCAATGTTACAATTTAAGAAAAATGTAGAGCTAGACTCAGTTTAATCAAACAAAATGTCTTAAAAATTTACTCTTAAAATGTTACTTAATACTTAGTTAAAACAATAAGATTTAATTATAAAAATTATATGGATCGAACCTAAGCTATTGGTAAGTTACTGCTGAGTGTCTTTAAAATGGGATCAGTCTCCTTTTATACTGTGGACTTCAAACAGTCAAACACTTCAAACAGTGTTTGAAGATTAAAAAATACAGACAAACATAAATGGGGCTCTATAAGGGATTCAAACACCTCAAACACCTCAAACAGCAAAAATCAATAATAATCTCAAGGTACATTCTTAGAATAAAATTACATAACAACATAATAAATAATTACCTTAACGTATTTAAATGGTTTCAAGGTAGATATAAAGTTAATTTGTACTCAAAAGACAATTTTAGTTATAACAGAAAATTCAAACAATCCCCTAAAGTGCCTCAATACTACAATATTTACTATCAACAATTTCCAAAGTATGATGACATCATAAGAGTAAAATGACGTCACTTGTGACGTCATAAATTCAAGTGGTATCAATATTCAATATGGCTGACTTGTTAACATAATAAGAAGAAGTGTGGACATATTAAGAATGTAAATACTGCAAAAATAATGATATTGATGAACAAGTAAGTGTACTAGTAATAAATTACTTATAGAGATTAATGATTTACAACTGAATGTTGAACATGACAAGTTCATATTAATAGATTAATAGAATGAATTAGATGAAGTGAAATGGGTGGGGTACACTGGATCATTACAATATTGTTTTCGAGTGTGATCTTTACTCCATTTTTCTATAACACCAGTAGCTTACTAAAGAATCACGAACTTGTCTTAAATAGATAATATTTCTCCAGTATATTGTCAACCTGATATTGTATTTTCATTTTATTTTCGTTGGGCTCAATTTTCGTGGTTTTTACTAAAATGGCTATTTCGTGGGGACTTAAATTCGTGGATTGTGATTTTTGAAAAGAAATGCCTTAAATTATCTCTGCATTTAAGTCTCCCCACGAAATCCACGAAATTAAATCCCAAACGAAAATTAATGATTCAACAGTATTGAAACAATCACAGTTGCGGCACCGTATCAAAGTACATGTACATATATTTCGACCCGGTGGCCATCTAGCAGTTGTTTGTCAGATACTATCAGTCATCCATAGTTAAGCTTATACATATACTGACAATTCTATCCCTTTGTGCTTTGACACTTTCCAGTCTAAATACGTCATCTCTACCACATTGTCACTCCTAATGAAGGATGTACATGTATTTAGATGACAAAAGAACCCAGACGATCAATATATGTGTACATTGACTTTCACTTTTGTATTTAGTGTCATTTTTCAACAGTACATTTTTTTGTATATCAGTTATGTGAGGCTACCAGTGTTGCTAAGCAACAAACCTGCTACCACACATATTTATTCAATTCACAACTCAGCCAAACTGTTGTGAAGCAAACATGAATGAAATTGCTTCATCGGGGTAACGAACCCACGACCCCATCGCTTGTTATTAGTATTAACCCCTTGCGTTTGGGCTTTCCATGAGGTTTCGGTTTTCGTGGAAAGTCCTTTTATAAATGTTTGGTGGTTAATCATCTGATGTCGAACCCAAAATACAATTATTCATTTACTATTAAAAACTGTTCACAAAGCCTAAATATAGTCTGGAGTTCCTTGGGCTAGACTTTTTATTTGGCGGTGTCCATATGGTATACATGCAGTTACTCGGTAGTCACATGGTTAATAGGAGAAACCATGTATAAATTGGTTTGGTTGATACATTTAAGTTTTCGCTCTGTTTGATAGTGTAAAGTGTTCAGAGTTATTGATGCCCTGTATATTATTATGTTACATTTGTATTATACGACAACATGGCTTGTTTACGAACCGCCAATCCCGTAGAATATTGGCATTAAGTGTCTTATATCTGAAACTATTTTATTTTTGTCAGTCACATTTAAATAAAAAAATATTTACGTCAAAATCGAGAACAATGCCCTATGTACATTTTCATCATTTCGCCGGGCTGTTTTGCGTATCCGCTGATGATTGGACACTAAATAATACCCAGAATACCATTTGTACCATGTAGGATTGTTTTAACCTTCCATCATTACCTCACGAACAATAATTATTTTTTGACTTGTCGTGTGAAACGAGAATAAAAGTTTCATAATTTCCGGTCATGGCAATGTCCGGTTACAAAATGGAATGACCATTTCGTGTCGTGGTCTCTGGTTGCTAAAGGTCCCATGTTATATCGAATTCTCGTGATTTACGTATAATTGAGTAACACCTTCATGTATATTACAACAAATAATGGTCAGATATCAAACATCTGTATGACCAGGACGGTCAAACGAGAAAAAACTACTTAACTGCATGAATATTAAACTGGTTCCTGTTCCATGTCGCAGTGCACCTAGTACTCATAGTGAGAGGGAACCAGTTTATACAAGGATTCTCCCATTACACCAGTGACTATACTGAGCAACTGCATTCCATAAGAACACCGGGCTCCAGCGTGATGCCAATAGTACTTATGAAAGTACTGAATAATCCGCATTACACATCACCACTTCAACATGCTAGTACTCAATTGTTTTTACCATTTCAGATCAACTGGTACCCGTTGACTTGTGTGGTGCACTGCATCATGGAACGGGAACCAGTTTACCATTTCAGATCGCGTAAGTCATAACATGATACAGTAAAGCCCCCTCAAACCGGACCAATACCGGACTGGGCTAAAAGTCTGGTTTTCTGAAAATTCCGGTTTTCAAATATTTTTCATAAGATCCGAAATAATGGGACTTCAAAATTCGTCCGATTTTCAGGGAAATCCGGTTTTCAAGGAGTCCGATTTTCAACGTTTTTACTGTATTTGTTCAGAGTTTATTGAAATAAAACTTCAGCAGCAAACAAGAGATTAACTGTATACATAAACAATTATTCTCTTAAAATATGTTTTATTGATATTTTTAGTTCAGTTTTGGTTTGAATTTTGCAGTAGGCGACTAGACATAAGCGGAAATTTTAAATTTGTCTCTCACGTATGTCAGTAAACGTTTAAATATATGATATGCAATAAAGACATATGAGTTTTCTCATCTGGTACAGCGACTATATGATGTAACGTGTAATGTTGGAACCAATTGGTCCCCTGTGTAGTTAAAAGAAATGAAGTTTTGATTGTTAGCCATTAATAATGTCGAGAAGAAATGTCATTCCCAGTGATATTTTTCAGCTCTTAGATACCAATAAAAGTATTTTACAATTACGAAAATATGAGTAAATGTACGGGGTTTTTTGGGGGGGGGGTCTTTTGTGTGTGGAAACAGTAAACCCCAGGAAACCGGACCGTTCCGGGCTGAGCAAAAATCTGGTTATCTGAGAAATCCGGTTTTCAGGATGTTTGATAAAATTCCGGTAAAATGGGACTTCGAGTATTCTGGGAGTCGGGTTATCGGGATTTTTACTGTATTGTGTTTAAAATGCATAAAAGTCCCTGGCGCCGTAAATCTTCCTTGTTCAAGTTCTCGAACACCGCATTGAGCCATTCAACCATTTCGTTACGAAATATAGGGAGAAGTTAACTTGTCAATATTTCGAAGATAATAAATCCGCAATCAGGCTAAAAAATTGCTGTGTTATGCTGTCATACCGGCTTGTAAGTTGCCTTCGGTGTATATTTACGTATATTGTATATATGAAGATGTTATCCAATAAATAATTAAAGAGATTAAAAAGTCCAATGCCGGACTAATAAGTCGCCATTTAGACCTTTTTGAGTGAATACTTAAAGCTGCATAAGGTGTTTTTGCTTTTTTCGATAATTATATACTAGTACGAAGATGATAAATTCGCTATCGGACTCAAAAGTCGGCATGTTATACCGCCCTATGCCATTTTTAAGCTCTGTCTGTAAGATTTCTTTTTCAATATTTCATACATGCCAGACAATTTTTACACCACAATAATTATGAACTAATATACGAATTGATGTGTGTGAAATGCCGACCTGTCGGACGGTGTTTGAGCTCTGTCTCAAAGCTCGGGCGATGCACGAGTGGCCAGATATAAGATAGCAAATAATGCAACGTGATATTGACCTTTCAAAGGAATTGTAAACGGAAGAACATGTAGAAAGTCTTCGAAGAGCTGGTTTTTTAAAATTAAAATTGAAATATTGGAGATAACGGAGATCCTACAAAACAAACATTGGTAAATGAATTATTTTTAATACAAAATAACAATTATATTCCATGGATAAGAACACATTTTATGTAGTATGATGTATATTAAATTTCTTAAATACATTAATAAATATCAAAAATGTATAATTGCACTATCCAGTAGTATTATAGTAAATTTGTGAACATAAATAATTTCGGTCCAATGCGGCGACTTTTGTTTTTGTTTGTATCTTAATTTATCTTGTCATTATCCGACTTGTTTCTCCTGAGATGTTGTAGCTGGTCATATGAATGCTTCCACTGAACATTGACAAAGTTTCCGAAAGAAAATCTTAGCTGTGTCGTTTTGCCGTCTTATTTGGGACTGTCAAAAAATAAACATGAGATTCTGAATAGAGAAGCCGTGATAGTCCGGGTAAATGTCCTTTATACTTGACCGGAAGTCGTCACCGGAAGTCGTCATCATAGGCTGGTCCACATTGGCAATTCAGCTTGGCATAATTCCACCATAGGCGAGGCTTCTCGATTACAACATTCCTTATAAAGTGGATAACTATTATAAAGCCTAGCACAAACGTAACAATTTGTATGTTCTTCTTCACTGAATTTACAAAATCCAACTCTTAATGCTTTCGTCTGCTTATGATAACTTTCACGTATCTGTATGGACGGGTACGTCAAGACACCCGAAATTACAAAAAGTAGTAATCCGAATATGGTGAGCGTGAACATTTTCTGAAAATACAGAAGGCAAAAAGTTCAGTATAGTAATATTATTGATGAACGTATTGTCACATATACGTTTAACTGTCCAATGATACAGTTAATTTCCTCGGTGCCCGTCAGTTTGTTAATTCTAGGGAAGTTTGACCATTATAGACTTCTTCCGTCGCATTCGCATCAGAAATATTTACCTTCCTCAATGTGCACAGTAATAATATTACCTAGGCAAATATTGATAGGTATGTCAAGAACCTTTATGCCCACGCTTGTACAAACTGTGGTACTGAGTTGCTACAATGGAAGTTTCCATCACGCTCGTACTGAGAGTGAATAACAAAGTCACCAAGTCTGGATTACCTGTCTCTAACTCCTACACTATTACTGTAAGTCAACACCGGGAACCTGGCTTCAAAGCCACCGAGGCTACTATTACGAATTTCATCGAGAAAGTGAATAAATATGTCGCTCACAGACACAAGCGACTGACGTTGGTAAACTGAGAAAGTGTAAGTACACTAGTCGTCCTATTACTTTTCCGTAAAACTAGTACCTTACCTAATCCTAAATGCTACAGAAAGGTTTTTTTCTTAGTCCAATAAATGCGTGTGGTAAAAACAATTTTATGTGCTACTAGTAAGTTAACCATCAGTTCTACGTTCATTGTTTTGAAAACGCATGGCAAACTGTCAGTTCTTTTCTCATTTTCACACCAACATTTGTAAAAATTATGAGGCGGTGAACAGACGAGCGTTTGCACCGCTTGCGGCGCTTTTGCTTTATTACATGTTTTTGTAAAATGGGTTTCATTTAGTTGAACTACGACCTTACGTTTTCTTACAAGGGTTTATAAGAAAGACATTATCCGAAACCTGGTTGAGTAATTTTATCCCCGTTATGTTAAAATTAACAATTTGAATACAGTCGCACTTGTGAACAAAGATCACCTTGGTGAAATACATTATGTGGCTTTTATTGACAGTGTGAGCTTTATTCGGGGGTAATTTTGTTCTTAATAATTTTTGACGCTTTTTAAAGAATGGCTTTCATCCACAGGGTGTCCTGTATTCGGAGGTGGCCCCTAACTCAGGTTTGACTGCATTGGTATTTATTTATCAGTCTAGACAAATCGATGACTTAACAATCAGTGATAGTCAAATTTTGGCCTCCATGAAATCAACAATGGCTTTGGTAATAACCTATTATCTTATTTTATCTAGATTTCTTTCGCGCGGGTTTCAAGTCGCATCGCCAGCGTCATTTCGTGATTTTTTTTCCAGCTTTATTGCACGAGGAAGATCCAAGGCAAGCTACAGCTGGACAGCTTCCGGCTCACATGTGAAATGTGTCTGGTACCGAGCGGGCTTCGAACTCAGCGTGATAAGGGGCTAGCGATAACTAGTCAGAGACCACAGCCACGTGACCATGGAGTACTCGTATTTTATATTGATAATATATCAGATTATAGCAGATAATTACCAGTGGTGCTCATTTTCGTTTCAATATGTTCTGAAATTTTATCTCCGTTTTCAACATCGAGAAAAATAAAATTCGTTCACTAGGAAGGTTAACTCGGTTAATTACATCACATTTAATACACCGGAGACGTTTATAATTGAATATGAATGAGACTTTTTTGCAATTTACCGACAGTTGACATGATAACATTTCGATTAAATACGAAATCGTACACCAGTAACTACCGTCGGAAGTTGTTTAATCAGACCAGAATACCCATTGTGTAGGTAAATGTTTTTTTTAAGTATTTTCTTTTAAATATTGCACCAACAGACGTAATAGCAACAAAGAATTAATGTTCATATACAGTAAAACCTCTCTAGAGCGACCCTCTCTTGAGCAACAACCTCCCTTCAGTAACAGCATGATTTTTACCCAATGCACAATTTGATTAATGATTTAACCTCTCTAAAGCAACAACCTCTCAACAACAATATAATTTCGCAACTCATAAAGGGCGTTCCTTACGAGAGGTTGCACTGTATTCTGTTGTATCTTTCAAAATTACAAAAAAAGTCAATTCAGGTAATTAAATCTCCTCTGGAACTGAGCCCAAAGCCGGACAGACAATAGACAACACTAAATGATAACGGGCCTACATTCCAGCAAGATTGCGTTTTTAAGCAAACCAATCAGACTACTTTAATCTGTTTGAATGTCCTTAAAAACCCATACCCGATTGTGATGATCGTGTCAGATCGAGACCAAATCGTGAACTCTATTATAAAAATCCTATCGGAATGTATGTGACCGTATCTGAACGGGAAGCCATCTGGTACGTGTAGATACGTTCCAAAACGTTCATCACGAAGTTTTGTGACGATCCAACATGATCTGATACGATGATCCCGATTGACAATTGATCGTGTAAATCGTAGAAGTTTTTTCAACCGTTCAAACAAATTCTACTATTAACTATTGACTGACTTCAAGATCTAATAAGCTCTGATAGGACCAACACGATTGGTCCACGATTAAGACCACGATTTCAATCGTGATGCGAATCGTGATAGTGGGAACATAGCATTACACAATGCACTCACTGATCGAAAAGTTTAAATATTTCAATAATCCGTCAACGAATTCCTGCGGTTTTTATCGTTATAATCTTCTTGTTCGGAATTCAAAATTACGTCAATGTTTGATCAAATGTAAGGCCGTCCTTAATAATAGTTAGGTTATTGTTACGCGACCTAAATTCAATTAGTGTTGACATAATAATCACACTTCAATGCAATGAAAACAATAGAACGACATCTTTAACCTGGGCATACCAACAAACTTTTAGCTATTACCTAATGTTTTACATGTGTTTGATACAATCGTAAATACTCGGGCATTTCCGTAACTGGGAAATACATTTACTTTAGACAAACGCCGAGGAGGTCCGATTGGTGTTTGACAGAGATGCACTAAAGTCGACAAGTATTGACACATTGCATGAATATAAGTACTGATTGTAAATCTGCTACCAACAATAACCTTCAAGATAAACTGAATATTTTATGGCTTCGAAATCTTGATCATGATAATAAAGAGATTAAGCATACTTCCGTCATTGCTTGTACCACGACATCATGAAAGGATACCACTAGTTTATCAAGCTATGTAAATAATGCTGAAGTTGAAAATATGCGATTGTTTGATAAGACGTGTAAATAAATAAACAACATCCGATTCGAGTCATTTAATAAAACATGGTGGTATGTTTTACAGACTGGCTTTTTGATACCTCGGTTAAATTTCTATTCTTCGGACAACCTCGATTTAAATATCGTCATTGGAACACCTCAGACAACTTCAGCTAAAACGTCGTCATCGGACCATCTCGGACAACCTCGGTATATACAGTGCAACCTCTCCGAAAAACAGCCTTTGGGAGTAGCAAAATTATTTTGTTGTTGAGAGGTTGTTGCTCTAGACAGGTTAAATTAATAGCTAAATCGCGTAGTGGGAAAAATCACGCTGTTATTGGATGGAGGTTTTTGCTCAAGGAGGGTTGCTCTGGACAGGTTGTACTGTATAATAAGCCACAGAGTCTTCGTACGCAACACAGAGTGAGGTTATCGAATCATTGATACATATTACAACATGGGCATTAAAACAAAAGTTGTCTAAATTGGAAAAATGCTGTCATCTTGTTCATTTATTGTTTGGAAAGTTTAATGGAAAAGATTTATATTGGTTTTAGTTTTAGTCACAGGATCTTAAACATAAGAGAATTTCGTAAAAAGATATCAGTAACACTCTCGAGAGGGGTTTAGTGTCAGAATGTCAACACCAGACATTTTAATGTAAACCAGTGATTTGTTAAAACATACAAACTAATGGTTATTTATACGAGGCGTTACAACGAGACGTTCTGCGAATTTTCGTAACTTAATACGACAGTATAGAACTTTTATTTATCAGACACGTGACATTTTTCATAAGCATTAAGTTTTTTTCTAAACATGTTTAGGGGTACGACCACGTGTAAGTGGTGTTAGTATTAATTAAGGTGCTAATAGTGCTGACTAATAATTTGATTACACTTGACAAATTAAACAGGTACCAAAATAAATTTAATTCGGCGCAGTATTTAAAATCGAACCAAGTATTGATCGAATATTAAAAACAGAAATAATTCATGTAACCAACCATATACATTTATTTTCATTTTAAACGAATATTTTTTCAGTAGAAATCGCATCCCGTATTTTGAAATGCTGATATTGAATATGTAACACTAAAACATAAGATGTAGACTGCTGAGGCTAAAAAAGTAACCATAGTCACCTGACCAACAGAGAAGGGGTCGTGTCGAAATGTTTATCTTTTTTTTCCGTGTAAACATATTTTGTGTGAATTGTACTATTCGCCCCTATGTTTTTCGTACATCGATTTTGCCGCCAGAACCTTAAGGGTCTGCGCCAAATATTAGGGTCGGGTAATCGATAACATGATTTTTTCCGGCCTCCTAGTGAGGTAGAAATCATTCGGGGGGGGGGGGGGGTACTTAACAAATGCATGTTGATATAAACCGTTTTAACCGACTCAACGCTAAAGCCGTTACAGATTTGACGTTATTATACATAGGGTAAGTAAAAACGACTGTCATGACTTTCGGACACTTCTGGACAATTAATTATGTTAACGGCTTTCACTGATGGATATCAGCAATATTGCCATTGCTTTCCCTAAGTACACGGAACACAGTTCAGTGATCGACTTGGACATCGTTGCTTATCTGTATTTTCACGTTTTAAAAGTACACTGAATTGATGAGAATAAGGACACACGTAAAGATCTAATATCATTGTAATCGCGCTATCAATTTAGTATTTGTATACCCACGACCGCCATCAGTGATTTTATGTTTGTTTAACCTCCAACCGCTTAACCACAAGAAGTCAGCCACAGTCAAACAACCCGAATTTTTAATTTACTGCTAATCATAAATTAAGAAGCCGGAATACGTATTGATGTGCGGTATTTTATGATTGTCGTCACGTATAAAGATTCGTTGTATACCCGTTAACCCTTTATACAAGTGTATGTATATCATCTTTTGTTGGATACACGATATCTGTGACATTCGTCATCAATACGTCCGATTTATTAACCTCAGCATCCCTAAATTTATCCTAGATACAGAACAAAGAACCTTAGTTACAGAACACTGTACGGAACTGCGCGTCTTTAGTTGCTTAGCAACCAAAGGTAAAGATCGGTATTTGACTGAAACCTCTTGTAAGAATCTAGGACGGGTGCGAACGTTCCTTATCTATATGATGAAATGTTAAATTCTTATTGCAAAATACCGACCATTCCTTAGCCCTTCCCGTGAAGGCCGACTATGAATAAGATTCAAATGATGACATCATCAATGAAACGTTTAATGATAATGACATAATACATCTCATCTAATTCATGAATATACAGACGAAATTGGATATTGTTTGTCATTTGGTTGGCTCAGTTCTGATATTTTTCTACCATGTTATAAGGCCATAACTATGAGGACACCGCAAAGTTTTGGCGAATTTAATTAAATGTAATTATAAATCCTGAATTACGTTCGAAATAGGGTTTTATAACTAAAACCATTTTCTGTCTGAACGAACACCTGATGTTCTTCATAGCTCGATATTATCCAGAAATACGAAGCTGAGAAAATCTGAGTTACAAAACTAATGATTTTTATCTTACTTTAATATTCAAGGGATATTATAAAGAAAGTTCATTGACGTCGAATATTCATTTCAACGTGCATTACCAGCCGCATCAGTATTCAAGGATATTTTTTTGAAAATTTTCATGTGTTGATTACTTTTAAAAATTAATACTGACGTTATATTGTTCATGTGCATTGTACAAATAAATTAATGATAACTGCGTATTTTATAATGGATGCATATATAAAACAAATATCTACATGTCCTTAAATAATCAGATAAAATTTAACCACATGGTAAGATATCCTGCCCTTCAAGCACTAACTCACCAAAAAATGAATTAAACTACAATCACAGTGATTTAATATTACAACGTTTTAAAACGATTTACTATTTCATCCATTGGTAAAAATGTTAACCATTAGTCGCTAAACACGCGAATAGTCCGTTAGTTTACTTCTATATTGAATTAATGTAAAATATTATTTCTGATTTTTAAATCCTAAAAATAACCATTAAGAATGGACACTTAATAAAATCACACAAAATAATAAATTAAATTTAATTACCATCGGCGCATCAAAATTATATTTATCTTAATCTAACTTAACAATAAATACAACTGAAATGAAATATAAAATCAAACATAATAAATAATAAATTAAAATTCAACTCACCTGTTTTCTGATTATTAAAAGCATTTTCTTCAATATTTTATATGTTTGTATATTATCAATTTCCAATTGAGATTAAATCTTCCGACTGTCTATATCAGCCGAATGAGATTGTCTTTATATTAGATTCCATGTGATTGAGTCACATGACCGCCACGTGACTGTCACGTGATCCGCGGACTGTTCTGATAAGTAAACTGGTACCCGTTACTGGATGTTAAGCACCAAAAGATCTGTGCGTTACTAGAACCTAAGCTCGGGCTAAAAAATATTCCGATAAGCTGGTAGTACAGAAGCTTAGAAAATTTGTAGCGGACATGAAAACGTCACGCACTTTGATGATGTTTAATCGCTCGGACAATTGTTTAGCAAATATGACATTTTAATAATGTTTACAATTTAATCCAGATAAAAATTCCTTCTATTATCATCCGTTGAAATATGACCAGATTTACTCACATCTTTTGTGGATTCGTGCTTGTTTCAAACACTCTGTACTTCGTTTCTCAGATAAATATTTGCTAGAGTATCGGATAAAATTTATGTCTAATAGTACCATTCATTAAAACTAGTGAGCCATAATGGCTCATCCGA
Source organism: Lutraria lutraria (assembly GCA_964023205.1). Classification (NCBI taxonomy): domain Eukaryota; kingdom Metazoa; phylum Mollusca; class Bivalvia; order Venerida; family Mactridae; genus Lutraria; species Lutraria lutraria. The sequence continues at coordinate 28,842,569 of OZ026834.1, forward strand.
GGCACACGTATACAGGGATTCTGTATATTAGTTTAGAGTCAATATTGTCTGCTCAATAAAATGTAATAAACACACACCATAGTATCCGTGCGTTCATAAATAAATAGAAGACACATGGACAATTCAAGACAGAACGCAAGTTCATGCACTCCAGTATATTTACTCTCTTCTATTACATATTAAGCGGTTCATAAATTTATTGAATAGTTTATTTTGTATTTTCAATTATATTAATGTTTTAATACACATTTGTTTGTACAAAGATCCGACAAACTGTTGGTAAATACAGAACTACTTTTTTGATGATTCGCACTATTTTCTGTCATTGTCAGTGGTTAGGCATTGTGCTTCTCCGCTTGAGCTTAAAACCGAATAACTCAACGCAGAAAATGTGACAATCTTTACTACTCGGGCATTTCTAGAACTGAGAAATACGCACTTTTCTTTAGACAATCCTGTCGAGTCCCGAGTTGAAATGCGAATGGTAATAAAAGGATTAGTCTGCTTTAGTAAATTGCTATGTCTCATCAAGGACTTATATACATGTACTCGTATATAATATAAGTCCTTGGTCTCATTGTTAGCATTAGCTGGCGTAAAAATAAAAAATATTCTGAAATATGTACTGAACGGACAATATAGATACTAAGAAATATTGACCATGTCATAGTTTAGTTTGTTACGTAATTACAGATAACACAATGACACGATATGTTGAATGCGAAGTAACGATATTTTGATAGGCGAACATACTAAATCTTCTTTGCAGAGTTATCGTGTCAGCGGGTATGATATCTTCGGATCGGCGCTCTATATTCGTCGCGTCTTCCTGACTTCGCCCGATCTCTACCCAGAGTTGTCGTTCCTGATACGCTCACACTATGTGTGTATTGGAAAGAATCGACAACTCTGGGTAGAGACTGGTCTTGAACTGGTTCCAATTGACTTGTGTGTACAAAGCCTTTGGTGCACTGCAACATGGAACGGGAACCAGTTTAGGCGAAGACACGATAAGTGAGCAGTATTAACCGTATTTTATCGTGTGCTTTTAGTGGTGGTGGTGGGGGGGGGTCGAAGATCCGAAATGGCAGAAATTAGCCACCATAGTAAACACAACTTTTTTCTGGCCTAGGACGATTTATTCCGTGTTTGTAAGAAATGGATTCGGACTCAACGACCCAAAGACAGATGGCCGACATTGTCTGGGAATTAAAATGTTCTGTTTTACATCAAGAACTGCCGATAAAGATCAAGTTTGTAAGTGATATATTAATAACAAGATAAGTCCGTTAATTCCTCTTACAAGGAAGTGATATTTGGATACAGCGTCATTATATGAGCTGCATCATCATTGTAAATGCTAATCAGACTTTTTTGTTTACATAAGCGACAACTCAAACAAAAAAAAATATAATTTACATCATTGAATAAAAACGAATTCTGACAATGGTTTCTGTTTACATGCACTTGGGTTGCGCTTTATATTGGATATATTTGTATCCGCCTATGAGAAATAAATTACCTCGCTTTGTACCGTGGTTGGCAAGTGCAATATTTCGCGATACGGCCTTTGATGTAATAAGACGCTATACTATTTTAATTATGCACCTACACGTCTGAATGTAAACGAAATAGCTTATTTATTGAATACTTTATCATGTCATGACTGCACTTGACGTAAAGAATAAACCTTTTGTTCATATTATACAAGTACATGGGTTTTGCAATTTCACACCGCCGTACTAAACTTTGTCACGAAAGTTTTCAATTTTTGTTTTCAAGCAGTTTAATATAAAGTTATAAACCACAGTCGATCTAAGTTTATGTGTTGTTTAATGGCTCATTTTAAAGCTATGGTCATTTCCGACCCGCCACGTGAGAGAGGGAGAGAAGATACAGGAGAACCGGATATTGTATCAGCTTCTATCCTCGTTTGACGTCACATCCGATAAGGGAGTTAACTCTTGTGCGCATGAAATCGGTTAAATGAATGGGTCTATATCCGAATTAAACTGGTTCCCGTTCCATAATGCAGTGCACCGGGAACCAGTTTATTTCCTGGTTCTTTATCGTGCCAAAATGATGTTATGCCTCGATCACCCCTTTCCTGTGATTTTCTTACTTGGTTCGGTATAGTTGTGATGGGGACACTGAAAAAAGCGTCATTGAAATATTGATTCGAATCCATGTCCGTTCGTTTAGTAGTCCAGCGCATCGATCACTCCACAGTCAATCTAAAATCATGAAAACTGTTCTAGACTATATATATACGAGTAGTCTCAGGAGAATTTGTTATAAGCACTTTTCACATAAAACGAAAATAATGGATATGAGAGAGTTCCTATATTGAGGCATGTTCGTGAATTATATTGTTATGCGTTCACCGTGACATGGTTTAGGTGTGACATGTCTCATGGGCTGTTTTAAGTGAAGACATTCCAAAAGCCATAACATAAATATAATAATAAACAAGAGTAGCAGGTAACAAAATACGCCCGTCAAGGGCCATAACTCAGAAGTGCCAGGGCTGATTTGGCTGGTTATCGGACTTGACCAATATTTCATGGCCATAAACATGTTCATCAAGTTTGGTGAGGTTCCGAATAAAACTGTTTGAATTAGAAAGTGGACACCGTTGTGGACGCCGCCCGTCCGCCAACCCGCCTGGTGCCCGCCAACCCGCCCACCATGGGTGTTCCCATAATACGATCAGTTTTTCAAACCGGCGTATAAAAATGGCTCATAAGTCCAATTTTCTTGTTGTTGTTTCTTGTTTTTTATTACAAATATTTATACACGTGCACGATTCACAACATTGAACATTTATTGTGAATGATCTATTTAATCAGCAGTACGTTTTGTCTTGCAATTTAATTTCTTAATAAATAGTCCGATATTAAATTTTCTTTTTAAAAAAACATTTGGATTGTCGAAACAGTATATATGTGTATTTTCATTTTGTAAAGTTCGACTTAGTGAGCTTAATTTCAGAGTTTAATATCTCTACACAGAAACACTTATTTCAAATTTTTTTATTTTAAATACAGTGCAACCTCTCCAAAGCAAGACATTCAGGGAGTAGGAAAATAAAATGTTGCTATTGAGAGGTTGTTGCTCTAGAGAAGTTAAATTGATAGTTAAATCGTGCTATGGGGAAATTACATGTTGTTGTTGAAGGGTGGTTGTTGTTCAAGAGAGGGCCGCTCTGGAGAGGTTGCACTATAGTTTAGCACATTTATACTGAGTGTGTGTTTTCTTTAGGAATGCAATTTTAAGTAGCCAGTGACTGCAAAAAAAAGAAAAATCGCAGCTTTTAAAGTTTTAGTCTTCATGCTTATTTAATACTCCTGCTGGATTTCTAGACCTGTATACATGTACCTACATTTGGTAATAATGATAAATTTCGCATCTTATATACACTCAGCCTTCATGTATAATTCACGTTCATGATTCCTGTTGGAATTAAGTGAGACCTGTACAGATTTGGTAATACAAAAATGTAATGATACGTACATTTTACAGCTTCGATTTCTATTTGTAGACCGTCTCAGACTGAATGTATAATTCATATTTGTCGTTCGTTTTAATTTTCTTAACCTGCAAACATGAATTATGATATTACATGTATTTATCATGTGTATAAAAACGGGGACATGATAATTAATGACGTGTTTAAGTAAACCTATATAATTATCTGGTTATTTTCAAGGACACTGGTCGGACGTGATAAAACATAGTGTATGATACAGACGCTGGAATGTAATAATTGTATCCCATGAAAATTATCTTATAAGGCCAAATACATACAAAATCATGTTAACGGCTACCCCGAAAGACCATCAAGATTTGGTGGGCTGTGAGCCTAAATTTTTTAACCGCCAGTCTGGGGTACGAAAATATTTGGGGACGAATCGTAAATGCACTTTTAAAGTACGCAAGGTATGATTAGAAAAAAACAGAAAATAAACGTTTTATGAGCTATCAAGTCAACCTTTTTGGTCTGGTAATCGTAAAAACATTACTATTTTTTTAGCCTAACGAATAAAAATAATGAGATAACCTTGAAGAAGTCTGGACTGTGACTGGTGACATTTTACTGAACAAATACAAGTGTGAGATATTACATAATTTTAAACACAGTGAGAGTTAGATACATCATTATATGATAACAATATTACTATATTGAATGTACATGTACATACTGTCAGCCAATCGAAACTCCTCGGATATAATATATAATATATTATACATAGGCAGGCCGCCATTTTGTTGTTGTTTTTCAAGATGGCTGACCTCGTGGGAATCCAACGATGGAGCCGACGGTTTGATGTCGCTCTTATCAATCGCGAGCGATAAACACGTTTAAAAGTCTATAATTCTGAGACTGATTCTTAATAAACGAGAACCTTGTGTTGAAAAAGATGTGGCCGGAAACAGCATAACCAAAATTTGAAACCTCACACTTATGTACGAGGCTTATTTCTCAGTTACGGAAATGCCCGAGTAGTTACGATTGACTGTCAGCATCGCGTCGTGTACCACGTGCAAATAAATGACATAAAAATTTTCTTTCTCATAAACACTCAAATGATAATAAAAATCACTAAAAGTTGGCCTACTCATGGAAACTGAACTTACATACGTACTGAAAATGGAACCGGAACTAGTTTAACAATTGCATGGCGGATGTAGAAAAACGTAGTACTTTGGTCCGCATAAAAATGCGCGAGCGACGTCAATGGAAAGCTGATTTGTGTGTTTGTTTGTTAAGCTTTTACGCCCCTTTTCTACACCCAGAGTCATATGAGGCGGGCAGTTCATCTAAGCATCCTTCCTGGGAAGAACCACTACTAGACCCCCTTCCTTCGTGAGCAAGTGCCTACTTTCTCAAATAAAGAGACATGGTTGGTAACTGGGCTTGAACTCACGACCCTCTATCAGTGAGAGGATACACTGACCTTTGCCACTCGACCACGAAGGCGGGTCTAATGGAAAGCTTAACTATTGTTCAGATTTAAGACATTTTCACCATTCCATTATTTACTTAAGCTCGGGGTATAAAGCATATAACTGATATTCTAAAGGGGACAGGTAGCAACACGAGTTTCCACGTGACTTTCTCATTCTACCTTCCGGTGTGAATATAGAACGTGTTTGTCCTGGTGGCTAACCTTGACTGTCCACTTAGAATAACAACAACACACTGAGTACAATAATAACACTGATCGTATAGATGAAGTCTAACAGACAGATATTTGTAAACAAACAGACCAGGCATGCATCCAGGCCAAGGATGTCACTTTACGATCATTTATGTATCAGCGTTTTGTTCATCGTATACATAAAGATCACAACACGACCTCGTGGTGTTTGTAATAAACAAATACTCCATGCCCAAGTGTTGGGTCTCAGCTATCCTTGTTCCCCATTATCTAGGTAAAATTCCTTATTTTGCAGCAATCAGATCAACATATCGAAAATTCCAACGTTACCATTCTACACAAGCAGGTTTTCAACATTGCATAAGCGTTTCATATACTCCCTAGTGTCTACAAATGTCACTCACAAAGTCCAATGCACACAAATGATTAAAGTGAAATCTTTTAAGGGTCATTGTCCTAGCTAGCATTCAAATACATGTACACATAATTATGATGTATACTTTCTTCTGTAGCTCATGGTTATGAAAATGTAGGCAAGACGAACGTGTGTTTATATTTAAAAAAATGGTTTATATATAAGTACACACTACGGAATACGGAGGTTCCGGATTGAGGAGGATTTTTTTCATACGCGTTATAGCACGAACGAAGCGGGACCGTGGAAAATTTTCAGATTGAGGAGGATTCCGGATTGGAGGAGTTCCGGATTAGGGAGTTTCTACTGTATTCCCTATGTTCTGGTAAACATGTTTTCAAGTGAGTTGTATTCACTCAGCAAACATGGTGTTACATACTAGATTTCCCGTGTGCCTTGCCGTACCGTACCGTACCGTACCATGCCGTGTGTGTAATGTCATATGTGGTGTCGTGCCCCGACCACATTGTAAAATGGCATGCGGTGTCGTGCCTTACGAGCACACTGTAAATGAAGTTCCATATCATTCGGTACTAAACAAAATCCAGAGTATCCGAGGAAACACTTATATAACCCATTGGAATCAAACAACGTCAGTTTCAAAGCCATCCATGGTTAACGTCTCCCTCACAATACAAAATATCATTGTTTCTCTAGATAAGACAATGCAAACAAGCAAAATGATGATGAATTAACATACAAAATGTATATGCACTTATATTCAAGACCGATTTAAGATTGTTAAATTCTTAACAAACAACATATTTTTTTATTTTTATAGTTATGTAATGTATTGCCATGCCATTGCAATGTGTCTACTTATGGAATTGGTACAGTTTCAAAGGAGCCACTGTGGTCGAGTGATTATTGCCTCTTGACAAGTAATAACTGGCCCTTGATATTCAAATCACTTTCAAATTCAACTTTCACGTGGGAGCATGTTCTCAAGCTCGCGTACGTAGGACCGGTGGTTCTACCTAGGGGGAATCCGCGTGACGTTCCACCACCGTGAAAGTTGAAAAAAGTCACCAAAAAGATACAGTTTAAACATTACGGTAACTTTCCTGTCCTTAAACTTGATTTGGAAACACACTGAACATGATTCATCTCAGATAAACCTTTATTCCTAAAGGAAAACTTTACGTAGATAAGTTTGTTTCTATATTAAGTTAGACATTTTGGGTGACTGAGGCAAATTCTCTCGCGGCAATTTGTTTGCATTAGAATTGCACGCCGTGAGAATGACATTTTAGGTACAAAACCGTACGGAAGTATTTCCTGGTAATCAGAAAACAAACATACGAAAACCTCTATAATCTAATCTTAAATTCATGTTATCAATAGTAACCAGTCGTAATTAAAAGCCCATATGCTCGTAAGAAATAGGGTAGGTATAGGAAGGGGGCAGAAGGGTAGAAAGGAAGATACTGGATGTATCGCTGCTACAGCCTAATAAAAAGTCGAGCGTCGTGGGAAGAAATTAATTGCTTAATAAGAAATACTTGTTGTAAAGTACATTTCGCCTTTGTATGATCTACTTCTGATTAAATTGAGACAGACGCATACCGTGGCGCAACTTCTTGTCGTTTAATGGGCCAATTTGACTTTTTTTCGACTTCTGTTGATAAAAATATAGACACCAGATTATTGGGCGCTCTCCGTGCTGACTATATTAAACTAAAATCATGATAGAGAACTTCACGCCACGTCGTCATATGTAAAGAGAGATTTTCAACCAACTTCTCATACAAGTCATGCAACATGTTTTTTGTTTGTTCTTAACTGTTCCCACATTAGTAACTACAATCAATGAATTAATGACACATCTGTCATTGTAACATGGGGTTTCAAACAGAAGGAGAATGTACTGATCGCTGAAAGAGTTGAAAATACTGAAATCGCTTCAAGTAATCCAAGGATTTACGTGATATTTGTCTCTGGACCGTGTTTAAGAGTTGTCTGATATTTTCTTAGTGTTTTTTTTTCTTGATTTAAGATATGCGCACACAGAGTTAAGTTACTCTGTCTTCTAGAGTATTTACTTTACAACATGATATCCAGTGTATTTTATTTGCAAATGTTTAACATCTCGCCAACATTACGTGTGGATTTACTGTTGACATTTAGCGCATGTGTCAATTGTCTTAAAAGTGTAATACACTGTTTTTAAGCCATACTAGAATAAGTTATCATCTATTTTCATTCGGTTATGTGTGTCGTTGTGTTCTATGGCTAAATGAATAATTTATACACAGACTATTTCGTTGTCTAAGTTTCTAAGACATGTTCTAGCTAAATCAAAAATGTATAAACAAACTAGATCGTTGTCTGTATTTCTGGAGTAGATCGGAGCCTTGCAAACAATGTCAATTTCTTGAGCTTGATATGCAACAGAATATAGTGCTATACCCATAATTAGATAATGTATGTGTTTACATAGGTTTCTCTTATTTCTTCTTAAAACAACACGAGATTGCACGTAAACGCCCATACTGACTCAAAGGACACTCGTATTGTCTTTCTGTCTGATTAAACCTCGCGCCATGTGCTTGTTCCCGTGGTAATGCAATACAATCATTTTACGTCGACCATATGTTTGTTCCCAAGGTAACACAACCATTTAACGTCGTCTTACATGTATTCGCCTTAGTAACAGCAGGTTCTCAGGGCGTTGTCTCACTTCAATTGGTTGAACTAGAATCTTTTACTTATTCGCGAAGGTGTCTGGGCTCACTTTTGACTCACTATATTTCTTAGCATGACGTATTAATTATTCAGAAGAAATTCCGCATTCTATTGGATGATTCAGGGAAACCCTTCCTTCCATTGGATGAAATCTACGAGCGTAGAAGAATTAAGACCACGCCAACTTATAGCGATTCTGCAATTGTTTAATGTGTACTGCCTGTGGTTGTAAAATTCGTAAAGTAAAAATGTTATAAACCGTTGTTGACAAACATTTTACATTTATTTGAATTAATACATTTTTAATTAAACATTTGTTGATATTTGAATTTGATTTTGTTTTCTTTCAAATTCGCGACTAGTTTCTGTCTTTATTTGATTATCTGAGACCCTGCCCCCCCCCCCCCCCCAAATAAATACCACCGGTAGATATCTAATAATACCACCTATATTGATTATTTGTCAACGAATTTCGCTCAAATTATGAATATTGATACATGAACACACTAATCTTACTTCCCCGTACCAACACGTCCTTGGTGTTCACATGAATCCAGTAACCAGGTCTTTCCTACGCAGATAGACCCCGTCTCCAAAATTATGTACAGTACAACCACTCCAGTGCAGCCCTCTCTTGAACAACAACCTCCCCTCAACAGCGGCATACTTTTTCCCACTGCACGATTAATATATTAATTCGATCTCTCTAGAGCAACAACCTTTAAACGAAAATATAATTTTGCTACTCCCGAAAGGTGTTGCTTTGGAGAGATTGCACTGTATATACAGCACATCCTCTGTAGAGCAACACCCTGTGAAAGCTGCAAATATTGGCTGTTGTTTAGAGTTTTTTGCCTTACAGAGGTTAAATTTATAGTATATAATATATCAGCATAGGGGAATAATTTATTGAAGGTGTTGTTATAGAGAGTTTGTTGCCCTACAGAGGTTAATTTATAGTATATAATATATCAGCATAGGGAAATAATTTATTGAAGGTGTTGTTATAGAAAGGTTTTTGCTCTACAGAGGTTAAATTTATAGTAAATATCAGCATAGGGAAATTTTGAAGGTGTTGTTATAGAGAGGTTGTTGCTCTACAGAGGGCCGCTTTGGAGAGGTTGTTCTGTACCTATGTATTTTGTAGTCTTATAGAATTTATTTTATGTATACAAATGTATTTCTAATGTAGCCATTGAAATTAATCTACTCAGTTCTCTATTATCACCATGTACTTCTTAATGTTCTAAATTTGTCATAAGTCCTTGGTGTACGTGAGTTCATTCAATGAACTTTTTGAGGGATTGACCACTGGCGTGGTTTCCAATAAAAATAGCACGCGGTGAGGATCGGTTGTTGAACTACGGAAGTAGTCCAGTTATCAATACCTTCAAGAAATATGTGTTGCCTAATTTTTTTTGAAGAATTTCATATAAGACACATTCATACTTCAAAACCAGTAAGTTTTTTTATTGAATCTTTGATATAAACACGTGACTAATGTTCGTGCCACAAAAAGAAGCTCTAAGTATTTTTTGTACAATTTAAGTCCTTATTCGATGTTACAAGTATTTTGTTCGGGAAGAGGTCCAGTAAAGGTGCAAAGAACATCAAATGAGAACGTTGATGCATATCTGCTGTGTATGTTACTGTGCCACCTCTCTTGAGCAACAACCTCCCTTCAACAACAGCATGATTTTCCGACTTTACGATTTAACTATTAATTAAAGCTCTCAAGAGCAACAACCTCTCAATAACAACATAATATTTCTTCTCCCACAGGGTGTTGCTTTAGAGAGGATGCACTGTACCAGAAATAAACTGTTCCTTCATCCAACGATCTAGGAAAGAATTATGATACTTGATATGTTGTTAGACAGATAATTGGTAGTCGTGATGTGAATATAATGAGTAGGCAATGATTAATTTGTTGACTATGATATTTCAAGCATACATGAATATTTCATCAGGGTGTAAGTACAGGGCAATTACAAAGAACTACCGGTCACTTACTGACCAGGTTGTTATGTCATGGACTTTCTTCAGCTTAGGCGTAACAAGAACAACTACATGTATAACAAAACGTTATAGGTTGACGTATTACAAGAAGCATATTGGTTTATGTTTTTTCGTATGAAACGGTTGCTTTTTTCATAAAGGATATTGACTGTATATTTTATTCAATCCTCCATTAAGGAGAGTATAACATATTTACATGATATGAGTAATACACATTATAATGACAATCATGAGTATTTGATAAATGGATAAATTTATGTATATACATGTAGTTCGCAAGCACATGGTAAAATCATACCCTACATCAATCAAATAGAATCAATCCTAAACGAATTCACCATAAATCTGAGCACTATCATACAACCACATTGAACTTCAAATAACCACACAACAACTTATCTAAGCAATGCCTACCTGTCAACTATTAATAGATTGAGTCATCACCATTAGCCAATCAAATGGCCAGGATTAGCCAAACTAGTAATAGACACGTACTACACTATATACTCGCTAACAGCTATGATAAACTAATACACATAAGTATAATTCGTCCAGAAAAAAAAATTGTCTCTGGTTATCCTACTGACCCTAATTTTTCCCAGCAGCCTTATGGTGGCTGATTTACGCCATGTAGTATTTTCGCTTGTGAAAACACGAAGATACGACGAAGTCAACTTTGTACGTCGTATTTTCGCTTTGTTGTGGCAAAAAAGCAAAAATACGACATGGCATAAATCAGCCACCATAGACCCTAGAATTTTTATTAGGCCAGAGGGAAGGTACATACGTATACTCACTTCTTAACCTATCCACACGCTTTCCAACTTGCTGGAAAATTTCAGAGAGACAAATAGTATCTAGTTCTTTGCAATGTGACATTAATAATCTTGCAATCAATGTGACATTATTATTAAGCATTTTTCAATATGGCATTAATGTTATCTAGAAGTTTGCAATGTGACATTAATAAAGATGAAAAATCACCAAACACGAAACATGAAAACGATTAATTTATTATATCTACGTTTCGCCGCATTGGCTTCTTCAAGATAATAAATAAATAAATCATAACAACGGAAAATCTAATGTGACATTAGTAATAGCTGTCATTTTTCAATGTGACATAAGCAGTATCTAGCATTTTTCAGTTTGACACTAGTAATATGTAGTTTTTTTTGCAATGTGACACTAGTAACAGCTGTCATTTTTCAATGTGACATAAGCAGTATCTAGCATTTTTCAATTTGACACGTCAAGTAATATCTAGTATTTTGCAATGTGACATTGGTAGTATCCAGTATTTTGCAATGTGACATTGGTAGTATCCAGTATTTTGCAATGTGACATTGGTAGTATCCAGTATTTTGCAATGTGACATTGGTAGTATCCAGTATTTTGCAATGTGACATTGGTAGTATCCAGCATTTTGCAATGTGACATTGGTACTATCCAGTATTTTGCAATGTGACATTGGTAGTATCCAGTATTTTGCAATGTGACATTGGTACTATCCAGTATTTTGCAATGTGACATAGGTAGTATCCAGTATTTTGCAATGTGACATTGGTACTATCCAGTATTTTGCAATGTGACATTGGTACTATCCAGTATTTTGCAATGTGACATTGGTACTATCCAGTATTTTGCAATGTGACATTGGTAGTATCCAGTATTTTGCAATGTGACATTGGTAGTATCCAGTATTTTGCAATGTGACATTGGTACTATCCAGTATTTTGCAATGTGACATTGGTAGTATCAAGCATTTTCCACATAAGCTTTGAAAACAGATTGTCTGAATTCCTTTCAGTATACTTCTATAAATCAAAGTACTGAAAGTACTCATGGAAACTGAACTTACACAGCAATATGGAACGGGAACAAGTTTAACAATTGCATGGCGGAAGTAGAAAAACATAGTACTTAAAATTTGGACCACATCAAAATTCATGGGTGCCAACTGGGTGATGGCGACAGAAAGCTAAACTATCATTCAGTTTCACAAAATGGAAATTCTATGATTGCCCAATGAAGTTTTTCTTAACCCAGATAAGCAGCAAGTGACTAGGTTGTAGGCTACCAACATAAACAAACAAACTGATATATATAGAAATCGAGCAGTGAGTCGTGACGGAAGGTCATGGACTGTTCCATTCTTTAAAATAGGGATAAGTAATACAATGACCAAGTACATTAGTAAACACGACCTTACATTTGTAGGCCACTGTTGGCCTCTTACATTTGTAGACCACTGTAAAAGGCCTAGCTACGTGGTCCTTAATTCAGTGCGCCGCTATAGTAACATTATTAAACTGAATTGTGTTTTTCGTGTCCTTAATCTTGCCACTATTTTTTACAAATAATGGATTGCTCGTGATTTCGGTGCATTTATGTTTTGAAAGGTATAATTTTTTATATATCATATGCAATCAAAATCAAATTCTGTTCAAATAATGTTCCTAAGTATGTAGAGGATGTCATGTTATATAACTTAATATAATGAAGCAAAATATTAGATTCTGACAGTGGCTCAAGTACAGATACTGCTAATGAACGCAGTAATTGAAATTTCATGAAATTACCTGAAATGAAATTAAATGAAATACATAATTATGAAATTCATTCCAAATATTGAAATAAAATTTTGCAATAATAAAAATGCCACACATCAAATAAAAATGGAAAGGAAAAACGTTCACATGTGTTTCGAACCCATAGCATCTTGACTACCAGGCTTCAAAAGTAAAATGGTGAGCGCCTTTACCGATCGCGCTACGTACTTAGTCTCACCTATGGCGGCCAAATAACCGATATTTATATATTACGGAAACCTACGAAACGTTCCGAAAAGCCACTCACCCTACAAAATGGACTTAGCTGATCTTTGATCATTCACAGGTCGTTGTCGGACTATACTAGATATTAGAGACATATTTTAATCTGCATTGTTGCTTTGTATAAGGCCAATCAGGACAGTAAAGAAAACTCACAAACCATCTGATATGTTCAATTTATTCAATTTTAGTATTAAACATCAATACATACCATAGTACATATCATATTTGCATGTGAACCATTTATGAATACTATTACAATAAATGAGTCTACCAAAAAGTGCACGCAACTTGGTTCAAAATACATGTATTTTTTAAATCAACAAAAACATATTTGTACTACATTTTTTATAAAGTAAACATAAACAAGTATATGTACTTTAAAACACACAGGTTGGTCAATACACTGTATGTTTGAGCTCACAAAAAAAACAGTTGTATGCTGTGCCTTGTACTAAATATAAGTTGAAATCTTATGCAAATTTATTAGATTTGAAATAAGCTTCTTCCCTAATTAACACCTTCATAGTCTTTGTACATGAATTAAGCTCATCCCCAAGTTAAAACCCACATCCTGATTAAACATAGGCTCCTGCCCCTAATTAACAACCTCATCATGTTTAGACTTAAGCTCCTCCCCTAATTAATGCCCTGATTGTCTTTAGGCATGAAATATTTAGCTCCTCCCTAATTTAGGTCTCATCCTGATTAGACCTAAGCTCATCCCCAAATTAATGCCCTCATATTCTTTATGCATGAAATAAGCTCCACCCCTATTTAACATCCTCATCGCCCTTACACATAAAATAAGCTCCTCCCCTATTTAACGCCCTCATTGTCCTTAAACATGAAATAAGTTCCTCCCCTAACCAACGCCCTCATCTGTTTAGACATAATCTCCTCACCAAATCAATGCTCTCATCCTCTTTAGAAATGTAACAAGAGAATTAGATATTGGAAAATAAAGAACCAAGTACATGTGCATAATGTATTGTCAGATTTACAAACTTGCTGTTAAACATGGAATTGTGTCACATTTGTGCAACAAATAAGCGACATGTATACTTAATGAAATCATTTATATAAACATACAATTATTCATGTGTTCTTGACAATTACATGCCAGTAATTTGAAATATACTATGCGCTGGAAAAACGAGGCAACATGGTAACAATTCTAAGAATTTCAACCATATTTGAAACTATGTACGTTTGCAGTCATGTAACCAGAAAGTTAAATAATAGTTAGGCAACCTTTTTATAGCTTTTTTGACATTTCATGCTTTTACAGAAAAACAAAAAGCTAAAGATGGAATGGTCAAAATCACCAAAGAGTTATTTACATCAAAACAAAAAAATATTCCAATTTTGTTCAAAGTTACTGAACAGAAGAGCCAAACATAGTTAAGGAATGGTATTCTGATTTATACAACAAAAAAGTTCACCAGTCTATAATTAATCATTACACCTGAACTCTGTTGACAAACCAATCTACTGGTGAAAAAACAGTCTATCGGTGCTAAACCAGTCCACTGGTGACAAAACCAGTCTATTTGTGACATACCTGTCCATTGGTGACAAAACAGTCCATTTGTGTCAAACAATTCCACTGGTGACAAACCAGTCTCTTGGTGCGAAACTAGTGCCTCACATATTCAGTCAAAGCTGTGTATGTAGCCACCTCAAAATACCATCCTTTATAATTTAGAACAAACTGACCTCCGAAACAGCCACCTATCAATAAAGGCCACATTTTGTCTGGACTTTGTATACAGATTTATTTTAGAATGCACAGGGCATAATTTGAATAAATATAAAAATAATTTATAAGGAGTTACGATTTTCTTTTTCACAAAAAATGGGGTTTAATAAGAAGTTGGTAATTAGTAATTAATGCATCTTAAAGAATATCAAAATGAACATTCAAGAAAATTTTTCATTTTATCAATCAAGTTCTAATTTATTAGTAACACTATGTCTGCATCATAATCAGGTGTCACATCAATAGGTGATTTACAACTAGGGTCATTAATTTATACACTCATTAAGTGTTGAAATTACTTATATTATTTCCTGTTTCGCTAAAATATACATTAAAATCGACCATTAAGTTCTACAAACAAGTTTCATAGGATATTCGAACCTTATATCTCACATTAGCATCATCATTTAGAGCAGTAAATTGACACAAAATTGTAATATGCGCTTAATTCATGTACCTTATTACCAGACATTAATACAATATTGCAATATTTAATTGGAAAATGTGGCTTTTAAGTATTGGCAGGATTATGGGATCACATTCACATCTATGGGGTCTCTTGGTATGTAACTAGAGTACAGCAATCAAGTAGCCGATAAAAAACAAGAAGTGTTTGTGTAAGGCGAATGCCCCCTTAAGGCCAACTGGATAGCAATACCTTGACCTTTGACCTCAAAATCAATTGGGGTCATCTACATGTGATGACCAACATCCCAACCAAATCTGAGGCCAAATTGTTCTCTAGTTATTTGTTGGGTAAAGTTTTTGTGCTGATGGTCAGTGTCAGCTTGACATAGTGACCTAAAAATCAATACGGTTTATTCATCTACATGTGATAACCAACCTCCCAACCAAATAAATTTGAGGACCTTGTGCCGAATCATTCTCTAGCTTTCTGCTGGACTAGGTTTTTGTGCTGAAGGTCAGAGTGTCACTTGACCTTTGACTTCAATAGGGGTCATCTACATGCTCAACCAAATCTGAGAAGCTTAGGCCAAATAGTTCTCTAGTTATTGCCCAGAGGTTTGGTTACTGACAGAGCAACCAGCTGATGGACCGACATGTGCAAGGCAATATAACACTTTTTCTTCGAAAGGAAGCATAATAAAGTTGACTTCAGTTGAAGGCCCTAAATATAACCTGTTCCATCAGTTTCAAGGTTGAATCATGTCAGTTACTGATACTTTGTACATTTGTCCTGCCACACTAACAGACAGTGTCGTTTTGTACCTTTTCAACTTTTATCCTGGAGGTTTACCCCCAGGTGTTGTTTTGGGTAGAACCACATACCTTTTAGTTAGAAGGCTTCTTCACATGTGACTGGATTTGAGCTCACAATGGTGAAGGGTTAATGATTTCAAGTCAAAGACCATAACCACTTGAACACAGTAGCCCCTAAAGCAAGCAGAAAATACTTCATGTGACCTCTGACCTACTGACCTTAAATGCACTGATTCTGTAGAGGTTGTCATGGACAGTGTGAGCCCTTGCCCGGTGTTCGAACTCACACAAGCCTTAACCACTGCGCTAACAGGGAAGACAGATCCATCTTGATCATATACTTACTCATTTTAAGAATGATTGACATCCTGAAAATGTCATCATTTGAATCAAACTCTCAATAAAGAACCAATGAAAAACAAGCGAATGATTATGTCGTTTTATTAAGTATTGTAGGCCTTGACACCTGTATGCTGATAAGCAAAAAATATACAATGACAAGTCTGAGCACATTTGTATTAAATGTGTTTAAGGAACATTTATTTCACACATTTTTTATATCAATTCATATTTCAGTGTAATAATTTACAGCACACATTAATGCTGTATAAATAAACGATTGGATGAAAGTCACCTATCGATGACCTAAATAGAAATCGTCCAATCAAATGCTACCATGAGGTCAAACAATCCTCAATCCTTAAAAATCCCCTTTAATAATAAGCCCCTGGATTATATACATGTAATGTATTGGAATGATGTCAAAAGGGAACATCCTAAAATAATAACTCAAGTAAAAACACGCACTGAGTCAAAATAATCAACAACACTTAAGCCTAAGTTGTATTTGAAAACAAAATTTACTACTTTTTAAATCATCTTGTCACACAAAATGATTGACATACATACAATTCACTACAATGTGAGTACTGTAGATGTTGATTGATCTGGGACTAGAATAGTTTACAATTAATTTTTCCATACATAATAAATCTATTCAATGTTATATACAGCAATCTGAGAAAACTGTGATTTTTCATGGATTTTACACAAGACAACTTCACATAACACACTTTTATTTACATAGTCAATACTTCAATGCCATAATATCTCAGCTGAGAAAAAAATCTCCAAACAAGAGAGTATCTTTAATTATCTCACAACATACATGATCATTCAAAAATATAAAACGATATCCATTTAATATAAAAGTGCTGATTACATTTAGCATACAAATGATATTAACAAGAGCTGGGCATCACCATGGTTACTCGACCATCAACTCGCCATTACATTATATTCACCGTAATAATCTGTATCAAGATACAACAAGATGCTTGTAAAACACAGATTTCTCCTAAATACAAACTGGATACATGTAGTAATTTCCTGTTAATGACCGGACATTATAATTATGTGTACAAGGTCACAGTGACCTTGACCTTTAACATATTGACCTTAAACCCATAGAGGTTGTCTACTTTTTAATTTCAACTGCTCTATCAGGACTGAGGGTCAGAGGTCAAATCCTTCTCCGATTATTGGTCCGACAAGGTTTTTGTGTTAAATGTCAGTGACCTTGACTCGTTGTATTGACCTTAAATCAATGGGGGTCATCTACATGTGATGGACAACTTCCTTACCAAGTCTGAGGAGCTTAGGCCAAATTGTTCTCTAGGTATTGGTCGGACAAGGTTTGGTTATGGACAGACAGACTGACTGACCTCCAACCTATTCTTTGAAGATGAGTCATAATTTTATGATTATCAATAAAATCATATGCCAGAAACTATTTGGAAGAATTTATGTCCTGGAAATTCAAAAGTTGAAAAGTCTAACTGTTAAATACAACTCGCTAAATCAAGTAATTGTTTTATAAATTTATTAGCAGTAAATGAATTTCAACCATTTAGCTGAATAGTTAGAAAATGTGAGAGCACTTGTGAGGCCCTGAACAACATTCTCAGTCAACTTTCTAGGAGGTATGATCTGCAATATTATATCAAGGGCAAAATAATGGCAGTCAACAGATACAGCTGCACTGAAATCTACCCAGCAGTGATCATATAAACGTAAGAAAATATTTTGTTGTACACAATATTAGCTCTGTTTAATTGGCATCATTATACTGAATAAAATCTCATATTTCAAGATAATAAATGTGCATATGTAGTTAGAAGAAAACAGGGACATTAACATTGGCCTCTTAATTGATTATTCATACAACAAATATAATACCATCAAAAAATAAATACAATGTATTACACAATATGTGTTAATAAAAACAATGTTTAATAACAAGTGTGGCATGTGACTGGCATTCAATCTTTACCAATCAGTCATAGCACTTAAACATCAGCACATTTTTATGCATATCAGATTATACAACAAAATAACAGCAAACAGCTGTGAGAAAAAAATCGAAGACTACCTTACACTATTGCTCAATATTCTATCAACAAGTTATTTACTGAAATATTTGACATTTCACTACAATCCTTCACCACGTAATATAGTCACTTAAAGTAAAAACGCCATCACCTATTATTCCCACAGAAAAGTCTGTCTATTTAAACACCGAGTAGAGAAGGGATTGTTCCTATCATGAAGTCGGTTCAATTGATGATTTTTATGAGTTTAAATTCAAGTGAAATTTGTTTAGAAAAGTGCTTTTCATGCATAAAAAATCAAGAATGAAAATACAATTTTTACTTTCTATAACTAAAAAAAACACCAATACCACTTTTCCAGACTCCAAACTTTTAATAAATTCATATTCTTCGATTTATATATACAACCCTAGTGTCAGAAAAATCATATATTCAACATAGACAGATAAGAACACATACAAACAAAAAGTAACGAACTTAGACTAATTTCCACCAACATATTAAAACTGGCAAATTCTCATTACTGAACATTACTTTTTGCTTCTTTCACAATCAAAACTTTTTCGAAGTGCAATCATACAAACTTAATAACGATTGTAAACAAATAAATCTAAAATAAAACCTACCGAATTGTGTTTCATTATAACATCTTAATGTGCAATTATAGTACAAAAGACTACCTTGTAGGCGTTAACTAAATAAATAAAATGTAAATTAGATGCAAACATAACAAGTTTTATATTCTAGGTTTGGCAAAGTTAGTTAGATTTGTTATATTTCTTAGAAAAATTGTATTCTCAGAAAAGTAATCCAAACCAATTTTATAAAGATTTTCTAATGTAAGAGAAATTGGAACAAACTTAAGGTATTAGAAACCTAACTCCCATTTTTTCTGATGTATTTACTCAATGCTAGGCAAACAGTTAATGTTACAAAAATAATATTGCCCAATTACCATTATATCTTTGATAATTATCTCAGATACAATAACTTATTTTACAAAAAAAAAAAAAATGTGTAGGAGTTGTTGCCCTTGTCTAAAAATACAAAAATATAAATTTCTTTAGATACTGCATGGTGACCTATATTTTTTTCTTTTTCAAATTATATTGATATTGTGTAATTGCACCTTTTTACCGTGAGTTTTCATTGAAATGGATGTTCTGATGACTTTAATCTTTGAAAAATGAAAAACACAACATAAAAAAAGGCAAAAGAACTTATAGGAATGTCATTGTTTTTTTAAAAATCTCATGGTATATGATTTTCCATCATGGAAACTTGTAAAAATTACAAAAACATTACAAAATCTGGCGGGCCCATTTTGAGATTATAATTTTGAGAGTAAGGATCCTATAATCTTAAGAGCATTGAACACATATAATCGCTTGATAATTTTTTACACAATATCAATGTCAAACCTGTAGCATACATTCAGGAAATGAATAGAATAGAATCTTAAGGGATTGATTGATAATTGACCATATCACAGTAATATGCTGTCTCTTCATAGTGTTTTTGGTATTACAATAAAAAATACAAAGGAATGCATCTTGCATGTCTCAATGAATCTGCACTGGTATAATCGAAACTTTCCATCACCCGGAATTCATACTTTGAGCAGAAATCTAATGAAATCATAAACATTTGAACAGTGACAAAAAGCCGATATTTTACAATTTTTTAAAGCAAATATCATTCAATATCTCTGACGTACATCATTATAGAGTAAATTGTATACTAGAATATTTGGTACCAAATAACATACAAATATATCCAAAACATTTGCCACCCAAAAAAAATCATACACGAAAAAAAATGATAATGTTGACAATGAATACACACAGTTACACAGATATATTAAGTGACCCCATTAACAATAATAATCGAACGATAAGAATTCTTTTACACCCCTATGAAAAAAACTCTAAGGAAAGTCAAACAAATGTTTCAGCTGTACCATCAAAAACCTCAGATTCATACGATAGAAAAATGTTTCTTCCATTCGCTCATTCGTACATAAAGATCACATAACGGCTATCACGAGAGTTTTATGCTAAAATCTGTAGCAACATTGGTACCCGGCTTTCGTATAATCATGTGATGAAGATCACGGCTATATTCCCATTGTAAAGGCTGGGGATCCTTACCTGAAACAGGAACAAAAGTACTCTAGAGTCAGTGTTAAAAAAAAATCACTTATGAATTACGTGTCGATGTTTATGCATCTTCATATCAATGACACAATGAGAAAGTCACATTTCCTTACCATTATCAACAAGAGTGCCAGGTCACTAAGTACGCCCATCAAAATTCATTTTTCAAAGTGTCAAGGGGCATAACTCAGAAGTGCCGATTTGGCTGGTTATATCTAATTGACGGAGATCTCCTGGCCATTTCCATCAAGATATATTTGATTCAATTCAAAACTGACTGAATTAGAGAGCGGACACCGT
Organism: Lutraria lutraria; assembly: GCA_964023205.1. NCBI lineage: Eukaryota > Metazoa > Mollusca > Bivalvia > Venerida > Mactridae > Lutraria > Lutraria lutraria. Next base: position 28,863,513 of record OZ026834.1, read on the forward strand.
TGTGGACGCCGCCCGCCAGCCATGGGCGTTCCAATAATACAACCCGTTTTTCAAACGGGCGTATAAAGTTAAAATCATCTACCTACTAAGCTCTAAATTTAACAAAGACACACTTTTCATCATTAAATTCTACTTGTAAGAAAATAAATTGTTTGTATCTTTGAAATCGTTTGGAAAGAGAATTCCCTATAGAAGCATTTATTATATTTACTAAAAACAATAGAATGTTATTCTTTGAGACAATAACAAGTGAGAAGATACAGAATGCTATTGACATAACAAGATAAATCAGTGAGACAAAAAGAACAGAAAAATGTTAAATGAATGAGAGAGGCAAACAACAAAAATAAAATGAGGCAGAAAGCAGTGAATTGAGTGAGGGAGATAGAAAGGAAGACAAAAAGGAGAAGTTAGGGGCGAGTGCAATGGCAGAGAAAAGAGAGAAATAGAATGATGGAAAATAGAAGATGGTATGTCTGAGACAGAGGGAGTGGAAATAGGGAGAAATAAAAGATGGAATTATGGAGACATAGGAAGTGGAAAGATGGAGAAATGAAAGATGGAATTAAAGAGATAAAGGGAGTGGAAAGAGGGAGAAATGGGAGGAGGAATTAAAGAGATAGAGGGAGTGAAAGAGTGGGGAATGGGAGATGGAATTAAAGAGATAGAGAGAGTGTAAAGAAATGAGGGATGTAATTATTTGGATAGATAGAGTGGAAAGAGGGAGAAATTGGAGGAAGAATTAATGAGAGGGAGAAAGTGGAAAGAGGTGAAAATGGGTGATGGAATTATGGAGACAGATGGAATGGAAAGAAGGAGAAATATGTAGTAAAACTGAGGAAATCAATGAAAATTGACCAATAAAAACACGAACAATTAAATAAACTCACCCTTTACAATAAGATTAACTTTAGTTGGTTCTTTCTGTAGACCAACAATAATTATCTTTTCTATCCATTCTTTGGTTGATCTATTGCCAAACTGATCACCAGACCTGTATAACACAGAAAAAACAACATAATTTAAATAATCAACAAAAGGTGTTCGTCATCCCCCCCATCCTAAACATAAACTAGATAGTAATTTCCAGATAAATGATCAAAAAAGGACATGACTGCTGACTTTCTGTCCTCAAAGTCAATAGAGGTAATCTTATTGAATCAATCTCCCTATCTTATGATCAGAGGACCATATGCCAAATGGCTTTTTAGTTGTATTTAAGTTTTTGAGTTGAAGATCAGAAATAGTGAGACAAGCTTTTATAAAGTAGATTAACCTTTTGAAGACTGCATGGCCCCTTTTAAGGGATTGTGATAACGAAGATAGAAACTAGATGGATTTTAAACTGACTAAACATTCTTTTCTGGGTAACAGCATCCTTCTATTATTCTGTATACTAATTACTTCTCTGTCTAGATTTGTGTACTACAATTTATTGCAAGCTATGGTACCCGAGGTAATCCAAATGATACGGTGATCACATGAATAGTGACTCTGAAATTTCATGACCTAAGGGAACCGGCATATGTATGTAGTGGATTGAAATGGGAACCAATGCTTATTCTTCACATTCATTCCAAATTTTTCATCTGCATTTGAAAGTTACAATATCAGCAATATTTACATTCTCAAACAACTTAATATTATTTATGATACACAGACACAAAAAACAAGATACAATATCTTACGTAAAATGAAAATATGAAATAATAAAAATGTATACAACGTTTCATTAAGTCAAGAAAAGAACACACAATATCAATACCTCAATATTGACTTTTAACTACTTAATAAATTCAGTAAGTCCCACGATAGTAATAAATAAGAAAACAAAATAAGACATCTGGTATCAAAGGAACTATAATTCTTGTATCAATGCAGACATTTTCAATATAAGAAATCCAAGGGGACACCCTTCACGAAGTTTGAATCCACTAGATTTATTTTTGCAACCAGTGATACAAAATTAATTTAACATAAGAGGAAATAGAGGGGAAAAAATTATTAGGTAAAATCAGTGATATTAAGTACAACATTTCCTTCATAATGTTGAATGAAAATTAGTTAGTCTAGAACAGCCGTCTTTAATCCGTGAGAAATCTAGCATAAACCATAATAAGCTGTTCTATGTTTGATCCTCCAGGGTGGAATCCTCCATTTGCTAGCTAGACAGTTTCATCAAATGTGCTATTAGGTTTTGGTGGGATTTGTGACCACAGCAGAGAGGGGTCGGCTATTACTAGTCAGAGATCATAACCACTCAATCAGATGCCCCCAGCCCCGACAATAGATTTTTAGTCTGTCGTTGAAGCCATTTACAGGGGTGTCAATAGAGCCAAATCAAAAATCCTGAAAATTATATGCGGTCAACCACTAGTGCCAAGAGGGGCCTTCAGTCACATTGTTTCCATATTTAACTCAGTTTGTATCAAAGAAAATCCTTCACAGTAGATTAAATTGACCATAACTTTGCCATTTCTTGAGATATTTTCATCAAATAACTTTTATTTTGCTCAGAAAACAATGCTCCCCCGCATTTAATAATGCAGCTACTTACTGACTATGGAATTCATTTTGATCAAATGAGAATTCTCTAAGTAAATATTCTCCCTTTCTGTAGTTAAATGAATGGTAGTCGTCAACATAAAGACTACCCTTAGCTGCACCCTGAAAAAATACATCAAATATTTATTTTGATTGTTTGGATACTTTCCCAGTCGCATTGCATTTACACAGTGAAATAAAACAGATCTTTTACAAAAGATATAAAGAAAAATTGATAAGCATGCCAACTTCTTTCAAAATCCATTCATTTTCATGACTTTCTTTCTATTCTCCTAGTGACTAACATAATAATATCTTTACAATATTATTTGTTCCATTTTGTCTCTGAAGAATGACCAGTTTAATAATTTCTTCACAAATATTTATCTAATCAAAAATAGACTTATATTAAGAGAAATTAATTACATACCTGTTGCTTATTTACTGTAACAACATCAGTCAAACATAAAAGTTCAATTAATCTCTTGTAAGACTGTATTATCAAATGTTTATATATAGAACTGCATAATGACACTTAAATAACTGAGTTTAGGGTCAATCTGAAACACAATATTTTCAGCAGTGTACATATATGTACATCGTAGACAACCCTGGTTTAAATAAAGTACTTACATTTTTATCTAAACAAACAATTAAAGTAAATGGATCATGAACCATTAAAGCTGAGGAACGCCTAATTCTGAATTTTCTAGGAACAATTGTACCTCCTCTCTGGAAAACTGGAATCTAAAAATGAAAAAATAAACAGATAACTTGAGAGTTAATGCTGTAGGCTAGAGTTTGAAAATCTAGGAGAGTCATTTGTATTGTTCAAGTTTTAAACCCCTTTTCAACACTCAGAGTCATATGAGGCGTACAGTTTACCTAACCAGAGGCGACACAGTTGGGTATGCCCAGTCTTTCCTATGGGCCTCTGTTGTAACAGACATTAAGAAACATGGTCCGTAGCTGGGCTCGAACCCTAGACCCTCTATCAGTGAGAGGTTACAGTGATTTGCAGTCAGCGACCGTAACCACTCGACCGTGGAGGCGGCAGTCATTTGTTTAGATATAAAATCCTTTAAAATCCTTTAGTTTTGAATAATAGACTAGCATTACACTATGCATACATACAAATACCAGTAAAAACTGGACATTACAACAGAAAGTGAATTTCATCCTCTATACAATACAAAGAACATATTCTACAGATTCGCTGTGGATTAACATCCCACCAACAACAAGAGGCATTTGTAGACTTTTCTTGCTTTAATAGTGGAAGAAAAACTCCAGACTTACACCTACATATTCTGTGAACTTCCTGGACAGCTTCCTCACCAGTAAATTCGGTCCAGCACGAGATTTAAACTCACAGTGGTGAGAGGCGAGAGATCACTAAGTCAGAGACATACAGGACCCATAGGCATCATGGTAAAGATATAAATGCTGCATAAAAATCAATGTTACTGAAGTGTGCAGGAATAGTAATAACTTAAACATACCTTGGATAATGGTGCTTCGATATATGTTGATTGACTGCCAGTGTATAATTTATATGTCTCAATATCATACCACAACTATAAAACAGCATTAAAACATAAAATAGATAACATATCAAAAACATAATACGGGTAACATATAGTTTAACTGGTGATTTATACTGCATTCAAAGCATTCAAAGTGATTCTGCCAATTACTGTCAAAACTTCAGGGCCACCGATTAATGCTGACCCGTTCCTCCACCCATTCCTTCGTTCCCCCACCCACTCCTTTCTATGTCCACTTCTCCATATATTGTACGTGCGAATTTGACATGGGAGTTAAAATTTTCATGGAGGTATCATTATCATTTTTACATAAAAAATGTTTATAAAAAATGTTTGACATAATTTTAATCAAACATCTTACCTCATTCTGTCCCGGGAAATATACTTGTGTACCAGTTTGCCCCGGTTCTGTGATTGGTTTCACTAACAACGATGAACCTGTAAATGTGTAGAATACAGCTAAATATTCTATTTACAAAACAAGAGCACTGCAAGCCAAGCGGTGCCACCACTCATGTGAGATCTATCCGCCTATGAAGTTTCATGTTGCTACCTGTTCTAGTTTCTGAGTTATGAGCTACATTAATGTTATTGCACAAACACAGACGCTGATGATGCGACTTTCTCTTCGAATAACAGCCGAGCTAAAAATCATAAATAATATCACTATGATAACTAGAGCTTTTTCACAAAGGTGACTAATGCCCTCGCTGCCACTTTGACACTAAGAATGTGATAGTACACTATACAGCTAAGTTCAAGGGGACATTATGAAAATTGTGTCTTGCACATTTACACTTTATATTGATAATATATTTCAAGTTTCAATTCAATCTCTTGTAAAAATGTGGAAGTAGTTTCTCCACAAACATTCATGAGCTAAGAATGCCATTGTACACTATATGGCTAAGTTCAAGGGCACTTAACTCTGGAATGAGTGAATCGTTGGGAATGATAATTGTGTCTTGCACATCTACACTTCATGGTGATAACATATTTCAAGTTTCATTGCAATTGCTTAAAGAATGTGGATGTAGTTCGCTCCACAAACTTGTGAAATTGTATGCGAAAAGACCGAACGTCTTAAAATCTTGTATTGTTTTTTTTAAATCGTAGAAGCAGCAACATTACTGATTACAGGAATGAAAACTAACTTATCATACCAACATATTATAAAATGGAGGAATTATCATCAATAGTTTATTCAGGGTACTCAACTCACCCTTAAAATGACATTTTGACTCAATATATTATTAAATAAAGCTTCTGACTCTCTTTCATTATATACAGCGGCTGGTTAACCTGTTTTCCTGGACTGTATTCTAACAAATACTAACAGACTCTTCCACAACGAGCCAACAGCTTCCCCACATATGAAGGAAAATCAACTATTTTTTGTCAATTCTTCTAATTGAATGGTATGACCTGCCACGACTGGATTTTAGACCCAGATCACAGGATGCAGCCTTTTAATATGTAAATAAAATAATGTGTTAAGAAATGTTTTAACTTAACATACCAACTAAATACTCATCATCGATGCTGAATGAATTCTTATCAGTCGGGTATTCAACCCAGAGCGGTCTCATTGGTGGTAATCCCTTGGTTTCACCTTCATAAAACAAGGTATACCATAAAGGTAGATACGAATATCTGGTTCGAATAGACTCTCGTATAATATTCATGTTCTCATCTGGTTGAAGATATGGTTCCCGTCTCTTGGTGTCAATGTGAGCATGAGCCCGGAAATAAGGCTGGAAGGAACCGGCCTGAAATTTTCATGAATAAAAATCTCTGTTTATGAACTTGAAACAATCAAGGCTTAAACATCATAATTGGACAATCATCCAGTTGGATTATTGCTCATAATCTTCTTATGGGGATAAGGGCACAGGATTGTTTATATTTTGCCTTTAGTCGTGATCGATTGATTGGACCCCAGTATCACAAAAAAACTTAAATCTTTGCTCAAACTCAACCTTCTGATTAAATCATACATTTCTCTGTTTGAATATTTGCAATACAGAACGTAGTATCAAAAGAAAGTACAAAATATGATCTAATAACAGTTTCCTACAATTTCTGCCTAGCTTTCTTCTCCTGATATGATGCACAATTTTGTAGTTCAATAAAATGGATTTGAGACCATTAATGGAAATTTGATTTTTGACTCAAATGAAAAAGCACTTTGGGAGACTCAATTTGTGCGCTAGATCCACAATAAGCTCTAGACCCACAATACTAGTAATTTATACCAGCATGTTAAACATGTTCATAGAATATATGGAAACAAATGGTCAAATTTTTTCAGTTAAGATGGCATTAATTATTCCAGTAGAATGTAAACTAAATCTATATAAGCTATCCTCATTCATCAACAAATTGACTCTGTTCAAAACTTCCATATTTCTATGAACTGGAGTAGGCAGGATACATGTGAAAGAGAAGAGAAGTAAAGAATTAAATGTTCAAGAGAAACCTGAAGATCTATTGTAATTTTATAATAAATATTGCTATATACCTGATACCATCGTGTAAGTAATTCAGCATCCGGATTTTTGAAGAAACCCCCAACATCAGCACCAGATAATGTTATACCAACGAGATTCAAAGATAACAACATGGGCACGGATACTTTAAGATGACTCCATTCACCCATATTATCCCCCGTCCATACAGCACCTGTTGAAATGCATAAAAGAACTATTCAGTAACTATTCATCAGATCTTTTTTGTTTATATCAATTATTACGCCCCTTTTCAACAGTCAGAGTCATATGAGGCGGACAGTTCACCTAACCATCGTTCCTGGGAAGAACCAGTACTAGACTCCCATCCGCTGTAAGCAGCTGCCTACTTTCTTCTACTCATCAGTGGAAAGCAATAAAACAACCTTCACAATCCTTTCTTTCAGCACTAGTACTGGGCAAAATCAAGGAAGCAGTCATCGAGAGTAATTAATATACGTTAAGGTAATCAAAAATAATGATTTTTTTCTCCCTTAGGACTTCACATCACACCAACAGCCAAGGTCATTTAACAACTTCCCCTGTTTTAATGATAGAGTAAGATCCCAAATGTAGACCCGGTTAGAACCATCGACATTCCATTAACTAGTTTAAAAGCTATCTGAGACACATTATCGCAAAACAACAGTATGCAAGGATGGTCATATATATCGTTCAAGAACCAAAACTTAAACAGGTAACATACCAAATCTTTGAGAACCAGCAAAGAATGCACGGGTTAAAACAAAAGGTCTCTCCTTGTTTTCACTTCTTAGCAGCTGTCCCTCGGCTGTGGCTTGTTGCTGAAATTCAACAAAACAATGACATTAAATCTGCAGGTTAAATGTGATCAAGTGAATTGGAGGATAATTAAGGTTAATACATGACATTAAAGCCAATATCTCAAGATATCCTTTGTTTAACAGATTGGGTGCCCTGTACCATCCTGTCCTTCACAAAATGTGGTCACTTTTTTCAGTAGATCTATCAAACAAGAGGGCCAAGATGGCCCTTTATCGCACACCTGAGATCAAAGGCACAATAATTAATGACCAGGTAATATAGTTTCCATCTCGTAAAACTAATTTTTGCGTAGATTTTGAGATAAAAGCCAACAATTAAGGTATAATACTGTTAAACAAGCTAAAGCGTAGCAAATTTTCTAATCCAAGGGCCCATAACTCTTGAAGTTGTGGTCAGATTCCACCCACAACTGCACTTGTCTAAGACCATAAGGTCATACACATTTATTGGAAATATGATTAGGATCGGTGAATAAATGAAGGCGCTAGAGTGTAAACAAGCTAAATACAGCAATTTTTGTAATTCAAGGGCCCATAACTCTAGAAGTTATTGTCCGATTTTGCCCATAATCGAACTTAGCTGAGACATTGTGGCCATATACATTGTGAGCAAGTTTAATCACGATCGTTAAGAGCTGCGGATGCTAGAGTGTAAACAAACTAATTGTGGACGGACGACGGATGCCGGACATTCAACGATCCTAAAAAAATCTTCCAATGAATGACCAAGTTACAGAGCGGATACAGCAAAAAGACCAAAATTGTTATCTTTGAACTCCAACTGTGACCTTGACATTGGAGCTACAGGCATGGGAATTTCACACATTCGACACAACGTCAGATGATGATTAATATTTGCGGTAAGTTGTAACAAAATCCTATCATGAATGACCAAGTTACAGAGCAGACACAGCAAAACCGCCAAAATTATGACCAAGTGTGAACTTGACATTAATGGAGAGAAAGTATTTAAACAATTTTGAAAGGTCAGTGTGTATTCTAATAATCCAAATATTGACAGTAAAGCAATACTTTAACAATATATTATCATAATATATAATATAAATGACATAACATATAACATAATACTAACATAAATAATATTTATCATACATAACATTATATAGAATATAAATAAAGTAATATTTATCAATATATTAACATTATTGTACAGTTTAAACCAATTCTAAACACATTTTTCTTAATTTCCAAAAACTATGAAAAGGGTCACTGAAAATTAACAGCATTGAAATCCTTGACATACATCAATTTCACTTTAATAAAGCATATTATTGAAATCAAAGTACTGAAAGTACAGTCGGACATGATTTTTACCATACGAGGCAAAAGAGAGAAATGTGTACCCACATCGTTCAAGCCCATACAAATATTTTTAACATTTAAAATTACGGATCGATTTTTCGTTCATATTGTAATGCAGGTCATATGCATGTAGGTAAATGACATATACTAGAGCTTTACTATAGTCTTTGTGCTAAAATTTTAAAAATATTGGAAAGTTTAATGATTAGCACATTAATTGAAGACAATTTAATTGCATTAAAAACTCTTTATTGTACACAAACTAGTGACCAACACACTTCAGTAACAGTAAATACAAACATTGATTCTTCTGGTTTTAACACAACAGAACATCGTCGCATTCAACACATTCAGGGTCACTCAAATCAAAAAGGTCCAGACACAGTAGAGTAAGACCTATATGACCTATAGTTAACCCGACGTTACATGAAATTCAGACATGATGATGTAATTCTAAATAATCTGGCGTTAAAGGAACTCTTAAACTGTAATTTTTAAAAGCATGTATCCAGTAATTTACGTTCGTATTTAGCGACTCGAATTATTGTTCGTAAGCCGCAGTTTAAACATTCAACCTTTCATGTTTACCTGACATGAACTCATTCAATAAATCAAACTCCCCACACCGGTTACGCTTTGCTACTAGCCACTGCGGGGAGTGAGTCTATAAATAGCTATTCCGTCATCAAACTAACAGTAGTTGGTGTGAATATCACGGAAATACGATTAGATGAGAATTCACTTTGTAATATTAAGAAATTTTAGAAAGGCACAAAACACATACATCGATGGTAGATTGTTGCAAATGCATGAATACGTCCGTAGAGATGTTTCTGAACTATCGAAAGAAAACCAAAAGTAGAACTACTTTTCGGCAAGATATTTTATTGGACAGTGAATACGCAGTTTTAATTCTACGCATTTGAATATCTCATGTATTTACCGACAAGCACTTATTTAGATACACGACTCTTTCCATGTAGTAACAATAAAATGATTTGAAATATATTTAGATCTGACACACTTAATTGGGGAAAGATTCCAGATACTTCTATATAATCACACCATTTAGTTGCATACTATTTCCTTTATGCGGCACACTTTTAACCAAGCTGTTATGGAGTCCAGCGACAAAATATTTGGTCAACGATTACAAAGCACTTGATTTTGATAAAAATCAAGTCCAAAAAAGGAATTTTCAGAGTTAGAAAAATACCCATAGTAACTAAAACACTTACCACATAATACCCGTACAAATTATGTAAATCTCTGTTTTCATAACCATCCATATGTTGCACATCTTTATGGAATGTAATTTCAGGGCCATTAAATACAGAGGGTTCATTCATGTCATTCCAGGTGAACAAGTCTGGGGTACTGCCCTTATAGTCATCAAAGAGGAACTTGGTAGCCCACCATTTCCTGACCTCAGGATTGGAGAAATCAGGCCAGCTGGACGAGCCTAAAATAACAAAAACAAGAGTGCCAGGTCATAAAATATAACTGTCAAGGGCCATAATTCAAAAGTGCCTGGGCCGATTGGAAATCGAAATTGACCAAGATCTCATGGCCATAAACATTCCCATCAAGTTTGGTGAGGATCTATATTAACCCTTTCGCTGCCATGGTCGCAAAAATGCGACGCCAGAACAGACTGCCACGGTCGCAAAAATGCGACTTGCGCTAGTGGTATGATACCGCTTCATGTAAGTTAATACTACGACATTTAATATAAAACGACACCGTTTAGGGGAATACCCGAAAGGTCAAAACGAGGCTCATTAACAATTTCTGTGTTAAAAGAGAACTATAACGGTACTTTTCAACAAAAAATAAACATGGAACTTTTGTGAAGAATTTCTTCGAAGGGACAATGGCATCTTCTAGTAGGAGGGCAACTTACTTACATTCAGAGGTGATTCAGATGCTGTTAACTAAGGGTGACAGTGAATATTTTGATCACCAAAATGCTTGATGTGACTTGGGTGATGAAAATGATGGGGATTCCGAGTTTTAACAGATGATAATACCACAACAGGCGCTTGGGTGTTCTAGTTCAGGTTAGTCTCGATTGTATTATTACAACTTTTACATATTTTTCTCGTTGTTTATGATGTATCTTGTAGTTTATGATCAGTATATGATCGAGCATTATTGAATAGTTTTATTAGAGGGCTTATGTTTTGCCTTTATGGCATGAAAAATGACCAACTGTCAAAACCCAGTGTGCATAATTTGGATAATTTTTCTTTCGGACAAAATGGAACTTGGGGTCGGAATCTGTGTTTATTTGCTACAGATGTCTTTCATGCTGTCTAAAAGGTTTAATATTTGGGTTAAGATTTAGTCATATTTGAAACTAATCATATTCAGTTAGTAATATATTCTATTTAAATAATTTATTTGTATATTTCAGAATCTGAATGGTCAGATGACGAGGAGTCGGGTTTAGAATGATCGACTGCAGTGATTACTGTGTAATCTGCCGATGTGTCTAGAGCCCTGTCACTAAATTTAACACACTGTGAAGGACTTAAGAGCTGCAGCAACTAGAAACATTTAAAATTACTCACTGTGATGCAAGTTATGTGTGTACTGCACTAATACAATAAATGAATATTACTACCCGTCATAGGTAGAACTTTGTGACACTATTTCAATAGAGTAGAAATATTTCAAAATACCGGATTTTATGAATTTAATAAATTTTTATTATATTTTTTAATTATTTTTATTAAAATAATAAAGTTTTGTGTAAAATAAATTCATTTTCTGTATTTGTTGTTATTCATCTAAATGTATTTCAAATTTCAAGCACATAGCACAAAAAATAAAAAAGATATACACAATTATATATAGGCCCCTGATTTACAGGAATTCCTGGAAATTAATTTGGCACTGGGAGTTACGTTTTATACAAAATCTGGCAGTGAAAGGGTTAAACTGTTTGATTTAGAGAGTGGACACTGTTGTGGATGCCGCCCGTCAACCCACCTGCCATGGGCATTCCCATAATATGACCTGTTTTTCAAATTTATATGATATCTATGACATTTTGGAAAGTGAAGGTTCTACATATTTCGAGATAATTCATTTTAAGCTTTATATAAGCCTACACCTAGCATGCCACAGTTTTCTATTTATTAACATCTTATCAATCACAAAAACATAGTTATTCAGCCACTCTTCAATAATAATTTGACAAAAAGCAGGCAGCAAAGTGCGCAAAGCCAGAAGTTTCAGACGGTGTCATTTCATACCGCCTTTTCAATAATAAGATTTTTTTACTTGCTGGCGTTATGTATAAAGATTATTAAAAAAAAGAACTACAGATATAGGAAGTAATTTCCTCCTATTAAAAGACACAACATGAGACATTGAGACTTAGACCATCCTCTTATAAATATTTTGTTTGCTCTAACGCCACCTACTTACCATAAAGGCCCCTACAAAACCTTTTTTTTGACTCTCAGATAAAGAATTTTTTTTAGATGAAAAAAATAGCATTTTGGGTTCAATATAAAAATTGATAATTGTTTAAAAAATATTTCCTACCTACCTACCCACTGAAAACTCTCTGGGTAGGGTTACAACGAACGAACAGTTTTTTAAAGGTGGCCTTATTCAATGATTGCTATGAAACATACCTGGCCAACACCATCCATCATAATCATTGCCATCTTTGTTCTTCACCATGTGACCTAAATCACGACCTTCTTTGTAGACAGCGAAATTATCATCACGTTTTAAATGTGGGTCAACGATGGTCACCATTTTACGTCCCTTAGATGCAACATTGTTTATCATCTCCTCCGAATTAGGGAACTTCTCTGCATCCCAAGTAAAATATCTGTGAATTAGAAAAATAAGTTATTTCTATCAAACTGCTGAATAGCAAAACCCATTTATATAAAACAAACCACTCACAGACTAATTTACAAAATACATTGAAAAAGAAATTTCATTTTACTCTATTAATTGATTGCTAAGTTAATTAAATTTAATGTAACCATGCCAACCATAATTATTAGAGGTGGCCACAGTGGTTGACTGGTTATAGTATTATTTGACTACTAATCACCTCACCGCTGTGAATTCGAATCCCAACCAGGACAAGAAAAAATTACATTGTGAGGAAAATGTCTAGCTGGCTTATAGACAGTCAAGGGTTATAACCAGGTGTATGTCTGGGGTTTATCTCCACCATCATTTTTATTAGTACTAATATTCAATGTCAGCAAAACAAATTTCAACCTATTTACCCATAGTTCATAGCTGGGGACCCAAAACTGCAAACCAACATTTAACATGAAGTGTTTGTGAAACATGAATGTCCCCTCATGACCTTGACCTTTGACCTCAAGTTCAACATCAATAGGGGTCAACCTCTGAACAAAATCTGAAGAACTCAGGCTAAATCATTCCCTAGCGATTGGTTTGACAAGGTTCGATTACAGATGGACGGATGGACAGACAGCAAAGCAATATGCCCCCTTTTCTTTGAAAAGGGGTCATACAAAGGATGTCCCCACCAGACAGCATATCATTCAGACACAACACCAAATATTACTTAAAACTAATATTAATCAACAATAGAGAGAAATCTAACATACCTTTTACCATCTGTGTGTTCGATATCTAACCATATAACATCATATGGTATGTCGTACAAGTCAAAATTAGCATCAACACTGAAAAATAAAGTTCATATGATATATTTTAGTAACACCCCATGCTATTTTGACCTTTGACCTATTGAACTAAAAATCTATATGTGAAAACCAACCTCCAAACTAAATCTGAAGAGCTTAGACCAAATCATTCTTTAGTTATTGGTCAGACAAGGGACAAGGTTTTTATACTGAAGGTCAGTGACCTTGACCATTGACTACTGACCTCAAAATCAATGGGGATCTTCTACATGTGATGCACAACTTCCTAACCAAATCTGAAGAGCTTAGACCAAATCATTCTTTAGTTATTGGTCGGACAAGGGACAAGTTTTTTGTACTGAAGGTCACTGTGGCCATGACCATTAACATACTGACCTCAAAATCAATAGCGGTCATCTACATGTGATGACCAACCTGCCGACCAAACATGAAAAGCTTAGGCTAAATTGTTCTCTAGTTATTAGTTAGACATGGTTTGGTTACAGATGGACCAACCACCCAAACAACATGTGCAAAGCAATATACCCACTTTTCTTCGAAAGGGGGCAAAATAAATAAATCAGCCAAAAGCCTCAGTTGAACATTTCAGATATAAATCAAGCAGTGACACTGTCTGTCCAAATTCAATTGGTGCACAGACTTATGCAGGATAAATTAGACTAGAGAGTTGTACCATGCTTTATTCAAATTTGAATCCAAATGAGGTAGAGGTAAGATTTTTTAAATATGTCAAGTTTTGTCAATAAGCAGACAGACAAATAGGTGGGCATTTGAAACTTAAAGTATAGGCTTTTTGAGTCTTTTGCAAAGAATGAATAATCATAAGCAGCAGTTTTTTTTTTCAATTTTCACAATGATATTTTATGATAGGTACAAACTGTAAAAAGGTATGAGAGACTTGTACAATTCTCAGAAGTTTCCATTTTTTGAAGGTTCGGTACTCAGAAGTTATGCTGTATATACAATGCAACCTCCCTACAACAGCCACCAATAGGAAGGACAAAACTGACTGTTGTAAGGAGGTTGCTGTTGTTGAAAGAATGAAATTAAAGTAAAAATGTCAATTTGGGTTGCTAGTATTCCGGCTGTTATGGGGAGGTGGTTGATGTTTGAGGTGACCACTGAATATCATTACACTGTATAAAGTACATAACAAAACTAACTTACTTTTTCACATCCTCTTGATCATTATAGTTCCATCTACATTGGTGATAAGAAATTCCAAACAGCTGAAATGATACAATAATTAAACATTTAGGGAGGATTTGTCCCAGTCCAGAGGTTATGGTCTCTGCTCAGCATGCTAACAGAAGATTGTTGATTCTACCCAGGTGTACACATGGGTCTTCTTACAATGTTTGATCAAGTTTTACGCCCCTTTTTCAACGGTCAGAATCGTATGAGACGGACAGTTCAACTAACCATAGTTCCTGAGAAAAAACAACACTAGACTCATATCCTGCGTAAGCAACTGTCTACTTTCTCACAGAAAGAGACATGGTCGGTAGCTGGGCTCAAACCCAGGACCCTCTATCAGTGATTTGAAGTCAGCAACCTAGAGGCCGGTTTCTTACAATTCAAAGCTATCAGTTGTCACATGACTCCTGTTGTTTACTATCATGTAATATCAAATGGAAATCCCTACTTTCAATTTGATGACTAAAAATAGATCAGCTGGATTTCCTTCAGAAATACATGTGTGTCAAATGCCTAAATCCAAGTCTGATATTGTGGTAGTGTGTGTTTGATCAAGAACAAGTTATAGTTCACTTAGAATTAAGACCATTATGTTTTATAAAGCCTTAGGCATGCCACAATTATCCCATTTCCTTTCACCTTAACAAGGATTCACTCCAGACAAGCCATTCAGATATGAAAACTGTAATGTCTGTCTTATTTTTTGTTTCATCCAATTGAGATGTCACTAAAGGAAAACCATCAGAGTTGAAAGCTAATTATGAAATCCTTTGAGACAAATATTGACATTTATTCAGGTTTTTGTTGTTGATCAGAGTTGTGAGAAGAAAAAAACATGTTTTTTGTTAATTTTCTTTCGGGACTTCAATCTCACAAACAATGTAAAAATTTTTTTTGCAGTTAATACAGTTACTTAGACAAAGCCATGAGACAAATACAGTCATACCTGTGAACAAAGGCCACCATTAGGAATGACATTATGCGGCCTTTATTGAAAGGTGGTCTTTATTTGGAGGTCATTTTGTTTTAAATATTCAATGAGGCCACTACTTATATATTTCTTGGTTAACAAAAGCGGTGGACATATTTTTTTGACATTTAAGAAAGTTCAACCTTGACTGGTTGGATTTAAATATTTTATGAAGCAATTTGAGTCATTTCAACTTGCTGCACATTGGCCCTTTAGCGCTCACCTGAGAACAAAGGCCAATAATTAATGACCAGGTAATATAGTTTCCATCTCGTAAAATTCATTTTTACGTAGATTTTGAGATCAAAACCAACAATGAAGGTATAATACTGTTAAACTTGTAAGCTAAAACATAGCAAATTTTCTAATCCAAGGGCCCATAAATCTTGAAGTTGTGGTCCGATTCAACCCATAACTGAACTTGTCCAAAACCTTAAGGTCATACACATTCATTGTAGATATGATTAGGATCGGTGAATAAATGAAGGCGCTAGAGTGTAAACAAGCTAAAATATAGCAAATTTTCAAAGTCAAGGGCCCATAATCGAACTTAGCCGAGACATTGTGGCCATATACATTGTGAGCAAGTTTAATCATGATTCGTTAAGAGCTGCGGTTGCTAGAGTGCAAACAAAGTAATTGTGGCCGGACGCCGGACATTCAACGATCCTAAAAGCTCACCTGATGAATCCGGTGAGCTAAAAATTTGACTGTTGATGAATTTAATAAAATGACAAGTTTTTGTGTGACACCAAAGCAATTTTTTTTGGACCTGCCGATGGACATTTTAAAAAAAAATTCTTGTAAACCAAGTAATAAAAAAGCAGTGGCCTGATGGTATTTAAAAGAATGGCCTTTATTCACAGGGTGGCCTTTATTTGAAGGTGGCCGCTGACACAGGTTGACTGTACTCTGAGAATTTGCAATAAAAGCTAATTGATTAAGACTCCTAGGCAACAAGGCTTTTAACATTCCGGTATTTCATATTAGATTTTTCATATGAATATGGCATGGGGGTGGGGTTTCTATAGTCAACTCAATAAGTTGAGTGTTCATGGTCTCTGACCAGTAATCACAAGCCCCTAAATACCGTGATATCAAATCCCAGCTGGGACCCAAAAAAAATTCACACGCAAAAAAACTTTTTAATACAGGTCTGTTGTTCTATCCAGGTGTGTACACCCAGGGTTTACCTCCAGATGACCTTGACCTTTGACATACTGACCTTAAAATGCACATATCCTGTAGAGGTTTTCATGAGGAACCAACATATGAAGTATGATGATTGTAGGTGGAAGTGTTTTGATTTTATAATATAGACAAGGTTTAAGTTTGGTACAAACAGACAGTCAGACAAACAGACAAGTCATAAAAATTGCTGCCAATCTATTGATATGGAGGTAT
Organism: Lutraria lutraria; assembly: GCA_964023205.1. NCBI lineage: Eukaryota > Metazoa > Mollusca > Bivalvia > Venerida > Mactridae > Lutraria > Lutraria lutraria. Next base: position 28,880,481 of record OZ026834.1, read on the forward strand.
AAAAAATCAATCATTTGAATATGTCATTCCCCATGTTACTTTCCTTGCAGGTAAACTATCAAGAGTGTAATGTATGGATAAAGGTATAAGCAAGTTATCATTGTACATACTGGAGGCAGGTTAGTGGTACCAGTAAGTTGAGCATATTGATAGAAAACATCACGAGCCGTTGGACCCATCATTATAAATACATCAATAACACCACTTTCTGAGATCCAGTGGGTATCTGTTTGTGGAATCTCATTACTTCCACCTTTCACTAGATCTGCTATCTTAGAGAGGAAATTCTGAAACACAAAAATAACAACTGTTAATAACATATTTAACAAATTTCCAGCTAATTATTTTCAAACAATGAGCTAAAACTAGCAGAGGATTATAATATTAAACACAATACCAGTCATAAAAATCCCAGCTTCTGATTGGTTATTTCTCAGCTGAGTCCAAGAAATTCCCAGCTTCTTATTGGTTGTTTCTCAGTTGAGTTTAAGAATAGACCAATAAGAATGCTACATTCTTAGAATGATATCAGCACATATTTCTTACTGATTACAATCAGCACTTATTTCTTACTGATTTTCATCAGCACATATTTCTTACTGATTTTAATCAGCACTTATTTCTTACTGATTTTCATCAGCACATATTTCTTACTGATTTTAACCATGTGTCTTACTGAGTTTATACCAGATACTAAATGTACAAGTCAACTAAAACATGCCTTATGACTTTACCTAACAAAAGATTTAAAAATATTCAGAATTACTTTCTAGTAAAAGGACAACATATGAAGTACAGTCAAACCTATGAACAAAGAAAGGCCTACATGGGAAAGACAAAATGTGGCCTTTATTGACAGGTGGCCTTCATTCAGAGGGCATTTTGTTACTAATAATATTTTTTTAGAAGAATGGCCTATATGCACAGGGTGGACTGCATTCAGAGGTAGCCACTTACACAGGTTTGACTGTAAGTCAAATTATAAAAGCACGAAGCACAGACTGTGACTCGAGGCTACTTACTTGAGGCAGCATACACATATTGACCTACCTTGTCAGCTGTATTAGAACTGATATCAATCCAGGTCTCAGCAGCATTGTGCCAAAATAATCCCACAGTTCTCTTCTCACTGTAATTGATATAATCATTTAGTGAAGTCTGCATCATGTGTGATCATGTTTGTTAGTTTGTTTATATTGGGCTTTACACCCCTTTTCAACAGTCTGAGTCATATGAGGCTGACAGTTCACCTAATCATTGTTCTTGGGAAGAACCAGTACTAGACTCCCATCCTCCGTAAGCATCTGCCTACTTTCTCACATAAAGAGACATGGTCGGTAGTTGGGCTCGATCCCACGACCCTCTATTAGTGAGAGGTTACAGTGATTTAAAGTCAGTGTCCATGTGTGTTCAATGCCACTATATCTAAGCATTTATAGACAAGATTCAAAATTCAAATATCTGAACAACCGATTCATAGAAAGACTTGAGGCATCCAAGGTAAAGTGGTTATGGTTTCTGACTAGTAATCATTAGCTTCTGACTGTGTCTAGTAATCACTAGCTTCTCACTACGACTAGTGATCACTAGCTTCTCACTACGACTAGTGATCACTAACTTCTTACTACAACTAGTGATCACTAGCTTCTTACTGCAACTAATTATCACTAGCTTCTCACTGCAACTAGTGATCACTAACTTCTTACTGCAACTAATTATCACTAGCTTCTCACTACAACTAGTGATCACTAGCTTCTTACTGCAACTAATTATCACTAGCTTCTTACTGCAACTAATTATCACTAGCTTCTTACTGCAACTAGTGATCACTAACTTCTCACTGCTGTGAGTACAAATCCTGACTATGACATGACAAATTTTTCACAAAAGGATATCTGTGGGAGTACCCAGGTGTATGACTGGGTCTTTCTCCACTATTAAAGCTTGAAAAGTAAAAAAACATTACCTTGGCTGTTAGGGCAATGTTAATCCTCAGAAAGCTTTAAAATTTGTCAATGTAATGGATTCATAACTGAATGTGTCACATATGTCAGTTTAAAACTAAAGGTAAGGTTTTAGCTGACAATTTCCGGAGAAACCGGAGAATGGTATGACCATTGTAAAACACACATCACTATACACAAACACTAACTTACTTGTGGGCCATCATAACTGGTACAGAACCATATAGAGCCATAGGATTATATAACTCATACTCAAATACATCTAAGTTGAACAATCTGTATGGATCAGTACTCCTGTAATGTATCAAACAATAGTTAAAATACATCGTTCTTCAGTGGTATACAAATATACAGTTAAAGGGTTATGAAATAAAATTACGAATAACACAAATTTTTTTATTTGCGATCGACATAACAAAAAAATCTTTAAAACTTTATCAAAACGAGTCAATATTTGTCATATACTAAATTAAATGGGGATCTTTGTCTTTAATGGAAGTTTTCTCTGTAGATGGGTTCAGATAATTCCAGACCTTTCTTTTCTTAAGATGCAACGAAAGCTATCGCTTTCAAGCAAGAATGATATGATGGTGAGTATATAAATCATAGACCCCAGTTATATGTGCTGTTTTAACAGTCCATTCAACAGCTAGGGTCATCTCAGGGCCGCCTCCGAGAGAAGATACAGGAGAAACAGGAATTTATATCCCTACTCTTTATTTCAAATACAGTCTAACCTGTGAACAAAGGTCACCCTTTGGAAAGACAAAATGTGGCCTTTAATGACAAGTGACCTTTATTCGGAGGTAATTTGGTTATAAATAATCAATGACAGTTTTTAAAAGAGTGGCCTTTATTCACAGGGTGGCCTTTATTTGGAGGTGGCCACTAACACAGGTTCAACTGTGTTTTTTTCTGGTTCTTTATTGTGCCCGGTGTAAAGCACCAATACACGCCATGCCGTTTCTTGTGGTTTGCTTAACACGGTACCTGGCTCAGTTGTTGGGATGGGGGCACTGAGTCAGACCCAGTATGCTGCAGTCTTAATTGATAATTCAAGTACAATGACAATACTTACTTTGTAGTTTTTAAAGCCATGGAATCAGCATGTTCTGGTATACCATAAACATGTTCAAATCCTGGGAATGAGATGTCCAATCCAACGGATGCTGGACCTAAAATATTATGTATAAATGGTGACAAATCAGACAATCACTTTTAGACAAGCCATGGATCTTAACTAAAATAAAACTTTCTCAATATATAAAGGTCACAACCAACTGTATATTCTTATATACAGAATAGTAATTAATGGTAAAAAATATGGAAATTCAGGCCCCAAGGTTATAAAACTAGAGTTCGGCCTCCAGGCTCAAATCTCAATTTCACTCTCAAAGTATTTTGGTTATAAAAAATTGAGCTGATTGATATTTAAATACATATTCAGACCAGTTTTGCTGTTGAAATAATGTACCAATCATGTCATCATTGTCTGATCATAATTAACTTATGAAACAATAAAAGATAAAATATGAGTTTCGAGCTCGGTAACCCGTCTACAGTTCTATAACCTTGGGGCCAGGTGATATGGGTATATAGAAGACCAACTAAATACAAAATCTGTTTCAAATCACATGTACTAAGTATGATTTAGTTTTTAAATCTGTAAATTGGTGAAACTAAATATGAGGCCAGTTTTGACATTGCACCGTTATTTTCAGGACTGGACATGGGTATCAAAATTTATCTAAGACCCTGTTCTTGTACACACAAGTCCCTAACACCACCAACTGATATACCTTTTGTGTTTCACTGGGGTTAAATGTCGCACCAACAGTCAAGGTCACTCGGTGACGTTCCAGCTTTAATAATGGAGACCACAGTCATACACCTGGGTAGATCCAGTGACCTTTAGTAAGCTACATGTACCATGACAGCTTTACATGTGAAATTTGGTACTTGGTGTTTAAAAACTCACAGTGAAGATGGGCTAGTGATTATTAGTCAGAGACCATAAGGCGTAACTCCACCATGTGGGCCCCTTATCCCTGTTCTCTAACTTATTATTCTCCCAATTTGGTTTTACAAACAATGTAAATATCTATATCAAGATAAAGCCTAATGTTGGGTTTGTCCAGAAAGTGAATTTATTTACCATGTGGTTTAGAATCTTGAAAATTTTTAAATGTCTCCTCCCACATTCCTGGTTCTTCTTCTTCCTTTTGTGTTTCTTCTTTCTTCTCTTCTTCAGCTTCTTCCCCTTCCTGGAGGATCAAGGAGCATTTTTTTCAAAGTATAAAAGCAAGCAAAAATGAGTTTTTAAACCCTTCTCTGACTGAAGAAGCAACAGGTCTTTAGTTCTACATGTACTTTAGCATCAGAAGTTCATACTGTATTCTCATTTATTTTCGTTGTGCCCAAATTTTTGTGGTTTTTTTTTACTAAAAAAGCTATTTCATGGGGACATAAATTTGTGGATTTTGATTTTCGAAAAAAAACACCATATCTCTGCATTTAAAATCGTGGGGATTTGATGGATGAGCCGACCCACGAAATCGACAAAATTAAATCCCCAGCGAAAATTAATGATTCCACAGTATTTATTGCCATATGAATTAATGGACATCTAGTCTGTTAATTAAATATGAAGCAATGAGCATCACAATTAGCAGATTCACCAACAAGTTTTCCTGAGTGGTATTCCAACCATTCCACAAGGAATCTGCAACTTTTTCATACGAAGAGGAAAATCAGTTTGTCAAATTTTCATAGAATGGAAAAACCTGCCGTGACCGGGAATCGAACCTGGATCACCTAGCTACAAATCCAGCACACAAACCACCGGATCATGGCTTTATAAGCAAAATGAGCATTTATAATTCACTTGGAGTTCAAACTCATCTCCAGTGACTGCTTCTTCTATTCAGCCTTAGTAATGAATCGCGTGCTTGTAACCCACGAAATGAATGCATTGTAATCAGATACTAAATGTATAATTCAATAAAAAGGATTTGAACCAATTTAAAATCATATTAAGCCACAGACAGTTGAATGCATTTATAAGCCCCTGTTTCAAAATAGCTTTATTTAAAAAGCACTAAATTGAAAGTAAGTCTAATAAAATCAGTTAATTTTGGCTGTTATTTCTATCAAAAGTCAAATGAACACTAAGTCCTAATCCAAACACATACAAATATAACAAGGATTACCTGTTTCTCTTCCTGATTAGCATCACTCTCCTCGCCTCCTTCTGTTTCTTCTTTAGCTCTGAAACGGTCGGAAAACCAAGACTTTACTCCATCAATCCAGCCCCTACAAACAAACCAACCTAGCTACCCATTTCCTTCACATGTTATAACATGCATACTGGTTGAAGCAGGGAGACAGCGGAGTAGACACAGACAAGGGTAAAAGTTCACAACATATATCATTCATGATCAAAATTAAAACGGTCTCAGAAACTAACCACACACAAATCCTTAATACCTTGTATAACCATATTTGATACATTCATGTTTCTATTATAAAAATTCTATTAATAAATCTATTATACACAAAGATTACAATGTAGAATAAAGTAAAAGCATTACAATTTAACTACAATTTAACTACTAGCATAATTATGATGTAATATTCAGTTAAACGTGGTAGATAGTGTGACTGAAATCTTGATACGGACATTTGCCCCCCCCCCCGGACATTTACCCCCCAATGACAAAAATGGTCAAGCGGACATTCCCCCCCCAGTAGAAATGGTAAGTAGGACATTTACCCCCCAGTGCTTATTTCTAAATGGACACTCACTGAAATCAAAACAATGTAAGTCTACTAGTTCATATAAATGGCTATCAATATATGACAGAGATGACTCCAGACATACACCTGGTTAGAACAATTGACCTTCCATAAAAGCTGGCAGAACAGCTTCCTCACAGGTGAAATGTTTCTGGTACCGGATGGGATTCAAACATACAGCTGTGAGGGGCAGTGATTACTTGAGACCATAATTATTTCTCCTCCCCCATCTTTGACAGTAATATAACTATTTAATGCAAACTTGCTTTTTTGTTGAAATTGCACTATCTACCAAAATTACATAAGAATATCTAAATTGTTATTGATAAAGAGTTAAAATTGAAGTTAAAAACATCATAAGTTCAACAAAAGTTATCCTAAGAAATAAATATAATATTTTTATCAAGTACCATATTCACTCATGTATAGGTTGCACCTGTGTACAAGATTTTTACAAAAACAATGACTAATTCATGGTATAACACCACTGAATTTCTCAATCTGCCAACACTTACTCAAAGTTCTCAACATCTCTTTTTTTCATAATTAATGGTATGATTGGCAAACTTGTGTAGATCTCAGGACTTTACAAGATACGGGAAAAGTATGGAACTGTATTTGTTTTAGATGATCATTAAGAAAGATTATTTCCCTTGGTGGTATTTACAGACCATTTGCTATAATCGTCTCAGGTAAACCATCAAATTCAGTTCATCCAGATTTTTACATTATTTGGCCCTGGAAGATTTTGGTCGTAAAAACATTTGTCTTATACACGAGTGATTACAGTATTTGAAAGGAAAAGAAGGATAGCATGCATGGGGTACAATTTCAAAATCAACTTACGGTGGTACATCCTTTTTCCTATAGTGCTCAAACTTGAGTAGTCCCTGTGTGTTAATACTGACAACAGGTTCATCATTGTTAATGAAATCAACACGGAATGGATTACTAGTTAACAATATCTTATTCTTCTCAAATCCCAGTGTGATACTATCATCATTTCTCTCCAAAACTTGCATACTGAAATATGGAAGAATAAACTTTTTGAAAGGGAGTTTTGTTTGTTTATTTACAGTCAGTGTCATATGAGGCGGACAGTTCATCTAACTATCGTTCCTGGGAAGAACCAGTACTAAACTCTATCCTTTGACTAAGCAACTGGAAGGACACTATATGTCATCTTTATTACACCACTCCTGTAGATAGAAGAACATGAAAAACAACATGCCAAGTAGTCTGGACAATTCATTCCAACTGTAATTAAGTTAAAGCATAGTATTGACAGTTTTGCATCTCAATTCTTACAAACAAGAATCAGTTCACACCTGATGTTGAAATCAAGATATTAGCATTTTATTCATAAGTCTAAACATGACATAAAGCCTTGATAAGAAAAAAAATAATGTGGAAAATCCGAAAAAGGTTAGAATTCAATACTTCTTTTTTGGGGAACAAACTAAAGATTCATGTAAAGAAGATAGGAATGGTCAATGATTCGGATAATAATTCTTTACTTGGATTTGAATTGTTAAGTGCTAAAAACCTGAAACAGAAGTCTTACTTTTGAAGTTTTGGTTCACCAACCAGGACATCACCGACTGGGATTTCATAACGCTTCCTAATAGAATCCAGCTCATTAATCCTTAATCTTGCTGTGTTGTCTTTCAAAGCAGATACTTGTAGAAGTAATCTCACATTATTCTTCGTATTCAGTACCTGTAGTTCTACAGTGGAGCTCTGTAGAACTTTAATTGAATCCATCAATACAATATATGGACTGGTCCCTGGTTGCATTGCACGATGTCTCCTGTAAATTGTAATATAAAACAGTAAATTAATAACCAGTCATTAGATTTGTAATAGCAATCCAAATATCTAGACCAGTCTCATTTATATTTGTCAAATTGTCATTGATCTTGAGGTGTATATTTCTTTCACTAGGGTAGGCAATGCAAACTGTTGTTCAATTTGTAGCAGGAATAAATGCAAAATTGCTGTCCATGGACCATTCTTAGAAATGCTAAGATCGCTGTAACTCATTATATACTCAGTAATTATATAACCACAGACAAAGCTGTCTAATTACCAATTTACAATTGTAAGGTTCTAAGTAATAAGTATGTCAGGCTTTTACAAAAAAGTTATGTTTCCCTCATGATACGGAAGAAAATTAAACTAACTAAATGAAAGCATGTTATTACACAATTAAATTATGGACAGAAATGAATGGATCATTATAAAGTTGATTTGACTATTAATATTCATTAACTATCATACTCATACTTAATGTCATTAAACTGACGTAGTACTCAACATAAATCAATATGCCACAGCTGTAACAGATGGTCTATGAAATCAAAAACTTACTTGCAAAATCCACTCTGATCACAAGATTTGAAATTTTCTCTGCTCACACACATTGTTCCCATTACAGACAACAGCAATATGCATAATGATAGCCAACACATTCTGGGTGAGGAACTGAAGTAATAACATAATTTGGCTTGAATGCCGATGCGAACATGTTGACAGCAAAATGATGCAAAGGAATCCTGTCATCTGATTTTTTAAAATATAATGAATGACTGCTGTCAATCAGCAAGCGGTAATTTATTCAGTACAGTCTCAGTCTGCGAAATTACAACCTGTCTGTTTGTCCAGGACAAGTAATTATTGATTCGGACAAGTAACTTTTGCAGTAATTATGTATAGAGTATAAAGGAAAACAATCCACTTTTGGTGATTCGGACAAGTAGTCCCAAATCCTAAATTCACAGACTGCAGTCTAGCGCTGTCTAAATTTAGTATGGATTCTTCCGTGTTGAAACAGTCGAGTGTCCAGCTATATTTTATTTTCCGACGATTTAATCGCTCAGCTGTGACTGGAGTCCTTCATATTTTGAAGAAAGGCATTACCTCTGACCAAAGTATGTGGAATTTATTGCTGTAATTGTATGTTTAACTACATGAAAAATCGACCAAAAATCGCAGGGGTTTATAAACTTCAAGAGGACTGCCTGATTTACATTTTTCAATTTTGGTCTTATTTGGCCAAACTTTTGCTGTTTTGGACATATTTGACAGATCTTCATCAAATAAACGGTGTTTACTCTTAGTTGGATGCTTTCTGCTGGCGACCATGATCTTATAATTGTGATTTGGTTGATCTTAATGCAGTAAAAGTTGATAGATATTAGGCAGATATATGAATTTTTTTGTGATAACATGCATTACTTGGTTGCCAAGTTGTTTATAAATAGTTCTGAACAAATATTAATATTCCGTAATAATTCGATTTTATCGAGAGAAAAAAAGAACTCAGAGTACATAAGATAAAAGAATGCAAACCATGAGCCTGGAAAACCCTCTAGCTCATAAGACTAGCAACTAATCACCTTGTCACAAAATTACAAGAAAAACATCGCGCATAGGAGCAAATAGTAACAAGGTGCATTCTAATCGACTCAAAACATTCTGTAATCATCTGCACTCAGTCTGAATTACGGTTATATGTTATGACAAAAGGTAAATTTAAATAGAATAAATTCTTTGTATACCGGTCACGCAGAGATCTAGTGTTAGTCGCCATCTTGGTTGGAACATTACGTGTACAGCCGCTCTTGCGAATTTAACGTATCAATAGAATAGAATAATCTTCTGCAACAATTTCAACCGATTCAAATACACTTTCGTTTTTAGAATGCATTTTGTATATTTTAAAAGCAATTTTTGTAACGACATTGAATTTTTAATGTTTTATTTTCATTCGAGTAGCGCGAATACTTTTTTAGGCGTCAGGGTTATAAATCTAGACCAACTGGTATCTAGCATCAGCCGTAACTAGGACCTTCACAAAAGTATACACAAAGGTCATTATAGATTATTTTAAATGTGTTAATAACTCTAGATATAATTTTCTATAACATTTCCTAAGAAAGAGTTGATAAAATATCTGACAGACCTTGACTTTTGGCTTTCATTTCATGCATATAATGTATCAAATAAATGATTTTTTTTTCAAATTTAAAAAAAACATAAAATTTCAGTCCAGTCTGACTGATTCTTTTGTACACAGGATTTGCATATACGGAGACCAGGAGTTTACATATATCCCACGCACCCCCCTGCACCATACATGTGCATATATATTTCAAAGCTACAACCCTGATTATAAATAAAAACACTACACATTTGTATACACTCAAGTTATTTATTCATGCTAATTTATAAGTTTGTATACAAAAGTGAAAAAGACATAATTAAAGACATGATTCAAGACATAATTGAAGACATGATTCAAGTATATAATATAACATAATTTAATGATATGAATAAAAGACTTAATGAAGAAAAAACACAAACTTTTATAACCAGTCAACATGGTTCTAAATATTCAGTGAGTGGGACTATATCACTCTCTTTATTTGATTCTTTAGAGATTAAGTGTATAAGGTCATTTTATTCGATTGTAAGCTTCACTTATTTAAGTTATTACGACATCTTACATTTTGTATTAAACTAGATCTTTGACTGGCTAAAATGCATTTGATTGTGTCATATATCTTTAAAATATTCAAAAATCAAGCTGACTGATTATAAAAGTTGAACAGTGTATAAACATGAATAAATTAAAAATACATGTATATTAATTAGCCAAAATACATTTAATCCACCTTTAACAAATGACAAAATGTCATCTGAAGAGTACAAGGCAGTTGTTCAATAGGTCTGGGTTTGAAATCCAGACACCTCACTTGTTTCCCACAGACAAACTGACTGAAGATATCAGAAGTATGTGTACATCCAAGATCATTTATCATGCACCTCTGTAGCAAACATCATGTGAGCAAGTTATCAGCTGTTTTGGGGTAAATGATGACAAACTAAACCAGTTAGTGCGGCAGACTGACCCAGAATCTCTGGATTAAGAATTGAGATTGTCGTACAAAACTGTAACACAGTTGATAAACAATGTTCAATTTAACTTATATACACATAGACATATACATATAAAATATACACATATAAACCAATACTAAAAACGAAAAAATAATCATGGATTTCAAAGAACTACATTGTATGTATGATCTAAATACAATAGGCATGAGTATATAAAATTTTGATATAAGCTCTGACCAGAATGTAAAAATTGTAAAACAAACAAAAAATAACATAACATGTACTGCTTACCTGTAAATAAGTCTAATATCTATTGCACAGAGTGTTAATGCCTTTTTACATGGTGCATGACAAATACACCCTCCATATTAATCAGCGAATTTATTATCTTTAAAGTAAAAATATATACTTAGTAAATATAACTAGGATTCAAACCCAGATGGTCTGGTTACAAGCCCAGTACTAACAACTGGACCACGGTCAGGGCCATAGACAAACTAATGTCCAGATTTAACTGTGGATGAAAACCCTGGGTCAATTTTTAAGAGTCTACACACAGAGATATGAGTTTTCAATGTTGAATTCTTATTCTGAGATATGAATATTTATTACACTTCAAATCTAATGTAAGATTCTAAGAGTTAAATGTGATTGTAATACTTGAGTGCGATCAATAACAATAAATCAATAACAAGAGCAATGCGAGCAGTGCCAACAGTACCAATGTTAGTCTGTTCAATGCCTCAGTGAGATCTATCCACCTATGTTGCTACCTCTTATAGTTTCTGAGTTATAAACTACATTAAAGTTTTTGCACGACACAGATGCTACAGTGATCACAATAGCTAGACTTTCTCTTCGAAAACAGCCAAGCTATAATCGTGTTTTTCAAAAAGTCAAAGACTAAGGCTAAAAGATAGAGCAATCAAGATGATTTCACGTCTTCTTTCTCAGCAAATTATTATCATAGTTTAGAAAATACTTAATGATAATTACATTAATTTTTTCTCTTATAACTAAAGGCTTGAATGACCAAAAATGAGATCAAAGATAATAATCCTATGTCTAATGCTTTGGAATGTCATACATGTAGCTTGGTTCTGTGTTAGTTTAACAAAATGACAAATGAACACTTCTAAGGCTTATATGAACTCTCAACACTTCAAAAACTTATAATACAATCAATAAATGGACGGATACAGACAAAAAAGAAATCTTTCAACTTAAATGCTTAAAAGTACAGAGAAAATAAAAACTGACTTATTACATGAAGTAGATTGTTTTCTCTCACATGATATATTTTTGTTGATGCTATATTATTATGACAAATCTATCACAATATTTGTAAAAATTAAAAATAACAATATATACAAATTTCAATCAATGCTATGTATAACAAAAAGACGCTTGCTGAAAAACCCCTGAAAAACCAAAATTCTCTGAAATTCAGACGATTTTTCAAGTCCCATTTTTTTCAGAATTTCTCAAAAGTTCTCAACCGCAAGTCTCAGAAAAATGGAATTATGGCCAAATCCAGAAGGGATCTGGTTTTTTAGGGGTTTTACTGCATTAATGTATGAAATTTTTTAATCAATGTCAGATATAAATCAAATGATAGTTGTTGATTATGCATTATTATTGTTTACCTTGTTTTAATATACAAACTATTGACTATTTACATGTGTAAAAAATGTAAATATGTAGAATGTTTGGTAATTTTTCCTTTTTCTTAAATAAAGTATACAGTAACAATAATAGATGATCAATATTCAACTCAATCACAGATAAAATGTTCACTAAATCATGAAAAGATCTGACTAAAGTTTGTCAACGTAGTGCTTTAAGCTTTTTACAGACTGTTCTATGATTGGTATACTTTCATCTTTGGGTTCTTTCTTCATGTACTCTTCAAAATGGAGGATGGTTTCTTTGAGTATATCATTATACGAATTGTTTCTCGGGATTCTTAGCATTCTTTCACATGCTAGAGCAAAATTTCTGTGCCAGTAACCTGGAATATCTGCCATTTTTTCTTTCTCAACAGCTTTCTTGTAAAACTACAATGCAAGAAAGAGTAAACTTTTACCGACTTTGACCGATATCATTATTTTTATAATATGTGATAATTAATTTTCAGGTGTGAAGAAGTTTGAAACTAAATTTAACACACTCATGTAAATACCGGTAACTTATCTATATTTTTAAGGTTTGACTTTTTTCCACAGTAACATATAAGGTGTCAGTTAACATAGCCAATTTTCCTGGGTTAGGCCCCAGTACTAACCTTGTTCTCCGCATGTAACTGCCAAAATCTCCTCATATTTAATATCAGCGGCAGACGACAAATGAACTTTAACAAGATGGCTTCAACCAAATTGCCACAGCAAAATATACTGCATGTATTTTAAGATGAACATTTTTATTATGTAAATATTCCTTGAAAACATTTGAAAATTATTATTTAAGAGAAAAATGCACCTATACTTCATCTTTAAATTGACAGTATTATATACATGTACTTACATTGTAAGATTTGGTCATAAGTTTCATGTAAGTTTCACTTGTCTCGTCCAATTCCGCAGCCATCTCGTAAAGTTTCAATCCTATATTTACTCTGTAAAGTAAATAAAACAACCCTATATGAGAGAACCACATACAATAAGGGACACTATAAAAACTAGCTCCCTATCTGGTCTGAGTGACATAGACCAAATCTTTCTCTGGTTATTGGTTGGACCGGGCTTGGCTACAACAGACCGACCGACTGACTGACAAACAAACAAACAAACCGACTGACTGACCAACCTGTGCAAAGCAATATACCTCTACTTCGTAGAAGGCGGTCATTATAATTATACTAGTAACAATGAGGAACTTAAGAAACTAAAAAACTTACTTAGCATTCCACATTTCATTTGTAGCCACTTTTTCCCAAGATCTATCATCATAACTGCAAATATAACACATTTGAATCAATATGAGTAATATCGTGGTTATAATATCAATAGTGTCATAGTACGATTAATATTTATGAAACCAATTTGAATATATTAAATTCATTAAAAAGATGTAGCTGAAATATTAGGCAAATGCTTTATATCACTGATGTTTAATATCGTGCCAAGCGCGACAGAGACTTTCTAGCTTTAATGGTGAAAAAGACCGGAGATAAAACATTGAATATTCTGTAAACAAGCTCTACAGTTTCCTCCAGAGTGAAACTTTTCTGGTCTTGGGAGGGATTTGAACTCACAGAGGTGAGGGGCTAGATATTATTAGGCAGACATCATAACTACTTGACAATTGAGGCCTCGGACAGCAGACACAATCTGTAGCAGACGTACAAGCGTAGTAGAAAGACCAAGACCCGCCTCCATGGTCGATTTGGTGTTGCTCGCTTTGTGATTTGCAAACAAGCTGGGTTGCATTAACCAAATGATACTGTTGCTTTTTCTCTTAGCAAGTATGAAGTAGAAAATGAGAAACTGCCTATGTGGTCAAGTGGTTAAGGTCGCCGACTTCAAATCACAGTAACCTTTCACTGATAGAGGGTGGTGGGTTCGAGCCCTGCTACCGATAATATCTCTTTATGTGAGAAAGTAGGCAGTTGCTGACAGAGGATGGGAGTCTAGTACTGGTTCTTCTCAGGTACAATGGCTAGGTGAACTGTCCACCTAATATGACTCTGACTGTTGAAAAGGGGCGTAAAACCCAATATCAACAAACAAAAGAAAGACCAAACACAATTTTTTACAGAATTTGAGACAATACTAGTACATACCCGTCATCAGGATAGTTCCATCCAGCTGATAAATTGAAGGCTCCGGCTTCTAGGCTGTCAAGGTCAATACTAACTCCGATCTTCCCAAGTATGGAACATGGTCCATATGGAAACAAATAATAACCTCGTCGTACATATAGATTTTGGTTCTGACTACCTATACAACTTATGATAGGCCTCCTATATAAAACAAAAATATACAGATAAAAAATTTATTTATAGTCCGTACACAAATAACAAGTAAACATTAGCTATGTATAGCTATTGACTGACATAAGAACAACATAATTATAATAATAACAAATATATATATTTGCATGGGAAGGCCTGACTTCAGAATTCCGCAATAATGGACAGCTAATGGGAAATTACACAGAAAATATGGCTGACCAAAATTCTGAAATACTCCATACAATGGTATAACAACTGTACATATATGCCAGTTGTCTTTTCCAAGGGTGGCCTTTGTTCACAGGTTTGACTGTATACAGTGGACTCATTCAGCAATAAGTTCTTAAAAAGACTACCTCCATATTTTCCCTATTATCAACATGATATAGAAATCACCTCAATATTAATGTTTTTCCCCTAAAGTGGTCGTCACATTGAAATTTTATTAGACTTACTTCTCATAGTTAGCATCAAGAAATGCTTTAAAGTTCAATGCAGTTTGACCATCAACTACACCAGAGGATTTGTCTAAGATTGGTTTTGGAAATACAACAGACGGATAAGCATCACGGAGCATCGGAACAAACCATTTATACGTCATTAACTGAAAAAAGTTTACAATAAGTTAATGAATGAATGTGTTTATTGTGATGATGTACGACAAAACCTGATACAAACGCCATCATCAGAAGTTACTACAAAATGTACAAGCTTTGCTTTAAGTCAAATACATCACATTTATTCTTATTCGGCCTCAGTCCAGCGGTAAGTGTACTTGTACACAGGCAATCCTGGTTCAAATCCTGGTTGTGGTAGATTATACTCTTCTATGAAAATTTTACAAAAATGTTGATATTCCCTCGTATGTGCAGAAGTTATCAAGGAAGGGTTAGCTAGTACTGCTTAGAAAACAGTTCAGGATAACAGGTTAGGCGAGTCGGCTGCCGTACATAACTGAAACATACACATAGTTGAAAAACAGCTTTATACCTAATGAAACAAACTATTCATATTGAAAAATTAAATTTTCTGCATAAGAACAACATTAAGTAACGCAGGGTACGTCAAAAAAGAAGGAAGGGGGATTCTTCAACCTCCATATCAAAGTTCTTACCTCCTGATCAATAACAGTAATATCTGGTCTGTCATTCTCACAAAGATAAATATATCTGAAATAATAAAGTAATGAAATAAATGTTATACAATCTAAAATAGTGCAAGTAATGAGAAAACATTTAGTTCGTAATTTTTTATGTTTGTTTGAGTTTTACGTCCCTATTCAAGAGTCAGGGTCATATGAGGCAGACAGTTCATCTAACCATTTTTCCTCAGAAGAACCAGTACTAGACTCCCATCCTCCGTAAGCAACTGCCTACTTTCTCACATAAAGAGACATGGTCAGTAGCTGGGCTTGAACCCAGGAACCCTCTATCAGTGAGTGATTTGAAGTCAGCAACCTAAATCACTCAACCATGGAGGTGGGTCAGATACTTTCTATGTACACTATTACATAGAAATTTTAATCTGTAGAAAGAATTGCTTATGGTATGTGAATCATTTACAAATTGAAACAACCAGTTCAGTGTCTGAAATTATGAAAATGCTAAAATCTCAGTACATTTTGTAGATGAAAAATCTGAGACAAATGATTTGGAGCATACAATTTTTTTATCAAACAGTCAAAGAGAAACACAGGCCTCGGCCGAGTAGCAAAGTTACACTGTCCATTCAAATACAGTTTTAAAAACATTCAATACAATGTGCTCCAATCAAAATTCTTTTGGATTATTTTTTATCTTCCTACCTGAGAGCATTAGAAGGGAGATCACCAACACCTAAGACCAAAGAGTTCTTTGGCATGTTATGGTACAGCCTGGAACCAAACTCAGCAACTACTGTGTTATCTCTCTGATTACAGACAGAAAAATTCCTTTGCTGTAAAAACAAAAGAACACATTATCCAATAATCATTTCAAATCTAGCCAGAGACCAGTCACAGAAAGCAGCATGACCATTAGTTAAACAAAGTGATAGGAATCAACCAATCAGAGGCAATCGTTTTAGACTGGTCCTCCATTTGAGATTGTTAGCCACGCCCACAGCTGCACTTAATTTAAAAGACTGAAGTGATTAGACTGGTTGCTGAATTGAAATATGTAATTCATGAAATGTTTTCTTGACACCAAATCACATACAGAACAATTTAAGCACGGTCATTTTCCTCCATATGTTGGGAAGTTGCCAGCTCCTTTTTGAACTTGAAGGGTAAGTTAGTACTGGTTAGAATACAGTTCAGGAAAACTGGTTAGTTTTTTTCGTTCACAGACTCAATTGTTATTTTCATCTTCCATGATAAAATAAGTTTACTTTTTTGCAAAACATTCCAGTGAATCAATTCTATGTGAACATATCAGTCTGTAAGGATAATACAAGAACAAATAAGCATACTTATATGTTATAATGCACAACTTACAATTTGAACAGCACAAATCACACAACTAATTGATAGCTCTATAAACCAACACTTCCTCCTTGACAATGCAGATGTTAAATAACTGTAAGATATAATAATATTCCTTAGAAGAGAATGTTTAGCGCTTTAATAGTGAGAAAAATGAGGAGTAAAATATGGTATCCAATTAATAAAAACAAAGCAGGTACTAACAAGAATTGACAATTACAATTATACCAGTCTCAGAATTAATTTTTTAAAGCACTAGACTGAACTGTACATGTATGTGGACTATTGGAAATAGACAATTTACAAATAGCCCGAATACACAATTTTGAGATTCAGAAAGTTCACTAGCCCGAATAGGAATTTACTAGCCCTAGGCTGTGGGCTAGTGGGTTAGCGTGAAGACTATTATACTTTAGAATTGATGTATAAATATTTTTTCATTGTATTTGAATATCGAAATTTTCCTTTAACAGAATATTAACAGACTTTAGCTACTACCTAAATAATGAAGATGCACCAATGGACATAATCAAAACAACAATCATATCTGATTGCATCCAGAATCTTTCCACCTGTAAAAGAATATAAACATAACTTTCATTAACTTACCCGTAGATACCAAGAATATAATAATGTAATATAAACATAATTTGAATGATGAAAAAGCTCTTTAATAAGAACGTCCTTTAAACAGGCTTAAAGGATATAATTCCCTCAATTTTGGTTGATAAGCATTTTTTATAATACTGATGTAAGTAACTTACAAACGGAGAAGCAAATCAAAATCAGTTGGCTACCATCAAAGAAGGGGGACAAATTAATAGCTATGAGATGAAACTATAAACATGAGCAATACTCACTACACCGAGGAAAAGCTTATCATTGATGTCAAGGTTTGCCCTCCATGAGAAAAGCGCAAGATACAAAACACACATCGCCAAACATACAAGTAAACTTTTACAGCGTCTGAAATACATGTACATATTGTACACATTATAAAACATCATTGTCCAACAGAGGTAAGACTTTATTTAATAGCACTTTTACATTCTATTTTCTTGTTCTTTTTAATATTTTCTTTTTTTACAACTTCACAAAAGAAAACAAGAAAAAATGTGTATTACCATTGAATGAACATCTGCTTGTCATAAATGAGGGAAAAGAATTGTAGTACATTAACTAAGGAATATTAAGACCAATTAAAGGCAGGTCTTAAAAGAAATTCTGTACATTAACTGGATTAATGTCTACAAAAAAATGCCAAGAAACATTAATCTTTTATTGTTTCAATACGAGAACTTTTTATACATCCCTAGAGAGATACGGAAAGCATATACACAAAGTTTTACCTTCTGATGACAGATGCAACACCAACAACAAACATAATTGCTCCAATAATGGTGTAATCTGACAAAATATGTTGACAACATACACTGAAACCAGAAAAAAACACCATTTAAAACATATATATCACTCATTTACTGATATACAGTACAACCTCTGTTGAGCAACACCCTGTGGTAGCTGAAAATATTGGGTGTTGTTTAAAGGTTGTTGCTCTACAGAGGTTAAATTTATAGTAAATATCAGCTTAGGGAAATTTTGAAAGTGTTGTTATAGAGAGGTTGTTGCTCTACAGAGGGCCGCTCTGGAGAGGTTGTACTGTATAAGGAATGTAGGTCTGACTTAGAGGCTATTCTCATCTGAGATTTTGAGATGCATGCCCATCATGTGGCTTCAAATCTCTAGGAATTTTTACTGCAGATGTTTTTTCAAGTTTCATCAATGATGTTTGTAAAGTCAGAATTGTATACA
Source organism: Lutraria lutraria (assembly GCA_964023205.1). Taxonomy (NCBI): domain Eukaryota; kingdom Metazoa; phylum Mollusca; class Bivalvia; order Venerida; family Mactridae; genus Lutraria; species Lutraria lutraria. The sequence goes on from OZ026834.1 coordinate 28,899,370, forward strand.
GTCAAGCCTGTGTTGGCAGTCACCTCCGAATAAAGGCCACCCTGTGAAAAAAAGACCATTCTTTGAAAAACTATCATTGATTATTTAGAACAAACTGACCTCCATATAAAGGCCACCTGTCAATAAAGGCCACATTTAGTCTTTTCCGAGGGTGGCTTCTGTTTACAGGTTTGACTGCACTTCAGTACAGTCTGTGATATTTTTCTGCATTTCTTCCAAAGTAAAATGTAGTGTTTAATGGAATTTATTAAGACAGAACTATCAATTGTACATAGCTTGTCTCAAAATTAGAGGCACAGGTAGCAAACAGCTGAATTTAAACATTATTACAACAATTTTGATCCAAGACATTAAAAGGCAGAATATACATGTATGTTAAAAACTAGAAATGTGCTCGGAGGACATGAATGCCCCCGCTTAGAGCTAAGTCAAAAAGTAATAACTCCTGAAAAGTGAACTTGACCTGTATTTCATTATTACACACCTTCCTTGAGTTATAATTCGGATACCAGAATTGGAACAGACAGACAGACAGACTGACAAGGGGAACACTATATGTCCACCCAGTATTCTTCAAATGGCGGGGGCATAAAAACAGCTGCAAAGAAACTCATTTACACTTACCTTAAACCACCCAATAAACCTCGGCCAGCCCTTCCACCCTAAAATATATTACAGTATCTAATGGTGAACAGGTCTAAATTTCTTCTTAACAAGGAACTAGTATAATCAATCCATAGGTACAGTAAAATGACCAGTCTCTGACAATTCTGTTAGTCTGGATTACCTGCCCCTGACTATGTGAATAGGGACCTAATAATCAGAGACGTACAAGGCAAGGAACCAGACTACAATTCTGTACCCTGACTCTTTTAGAAATCTTATTAATAGCAGAATTATTACCAAAAAAGGTACAAATATTATACTTATACAACTGATTCTCAAACATGGAAATAAGATGTACTCAATCAAACCTATACTGCCCCTCTGTCCTAACTATTATGTCACTCAACAATTAAGGCTGACTGAAGCTACTTTCTAAAATCTCTAAATACAATCATTAAGCAGATATCGTCGAACTAAATTATAAGCACATTTTGCAAGTTCAAACACAAACTGTTTAATAGATGATCACTATCACCATTCCAATTATTCAAAGTAAAAAAAAAAACCAAGACACTATAATATTGTTCTCACCGACGACAGACTGAATGTTCCATATTCCATTCTGAGTAAATGTCTGAGGAATCCATTAATGTCAGCCTGGTTCCCCCACGTCCATCTTGCTTTGTGTAGTATACATGACAAAGGTAAGTATATGTAGGGTACCAATCCAAGTAGGAAACATGCACTTATGGTACACAATACTCGGAATGTCAGCTCCTAAAATAAACATATTCATGCATCATGTTTCAGGGCTCATAGAAAAGTATGTAGACATTTCCCAAGACAATTCTGTTTTCAAAATGACCTTATTCAACATCTTTGTATACAACAAATGTAACAGATAGCTGCAAAACAGACAATGATTTTTCTTTCACATGCACTGGATTGCCAAAACAATGGTATACCCTATTAGCAAAAATGCATCCTTTATAAAACATACAATTATAAAATATCAATAAACTGGTACCAAAACACCTTGCCTAATTATCGGCATAGTTACTTAAAGAAGATATTGTAAATGGTAGTCTACCAGTATTATTTCAAACAGTATTTACCTTCGATGTATGTAGTTCATATAGAACCCATAATGCTATTACAAAAACATATACAACAATTGTATGTTGATTGCATAATGCTAAACCACAGGTAAATGAACCTAGATAGGCCACCTGAAAAAAACAGAAGAGAAATGTCTTTTTTATAAAAAAGATTCATACTTATTTGATTGGAAAATATTTTGGTAAAGATACAATTTTCTAAAAATACATGTAACACTAATTTATTACATATGTTCTATAATTATGTACATGTATAATTAGAAAAATGTACAGTGCAACCTCTCCAGAGCAGTCCTCTGAGTAGCAACAATCTCTTCAACAACAGCATGATTATTTCCCACTGCATGATTTAACTATAATTTTTAACCTCTCTAGAGCAACAAACTTTCAACAACAACATACTTTTGCTACTCCTAAAGGGTGTTGCTTTGGAGAGGTTGTACTGTATATAAAACTAAATGTCTACCAATCAAATTGGTACAAATTGTTAAGAACTTTGCCGGTAGCTTTTCATAATCATATCTGTTATCATACAATTCAAAACAAAATCTGAATGGCTTTAAAACCAAAAAGATACAAGTTACACAACTAGTTCTAGTAGGGTGAATGAATCTTGAATTTATGTTACATCTGAGCCATATTTCGGTACTATAAAAACAACCCTCTCAACTGTTTATGGCTAATCAAACAAATAATCAAATATCAGGCAGAATATATATCAAAGAAAAAATTATACTAGTAAGATGCCAACAAAAGATTTTATACATCAGGGTTCTCAAGAAGTTTGTGACCAATAGGCCTAAAGCTAGACCAAAGACCTATGCATACATATAGGTCTTTGGCTAGACTAACAGGCCTGCTAGGAGGGCTAAGGTATTTTTCTGGTAATATTTTAAAATTTCCAAGATTTCTTACCAGCCCAAACTCATTTCTAATCAGCTAAATCTGACAGCGGCCGGTTGTTTTTGAGAATCTCGATACATATTGCACAAACAATTTTATAAGACTTTTATACCATTCATTTACCATAATGTGAAAATTTAACTTACTTTCGCATGTTGACCAGAGACAGCGTTCTCAAATTTGAACAGTAGATACAACAGTAAAGCGACAAATAAATTGTTCAAAGAAAACACTTCTACACAAGTTGACCATGTCCATGTAAGGTAACTAAATGTCCATAATGAAGATCCAATCACAGATGTGCCAATACTTCTTGTACATCTAGAAAATAAATGATTGTCCATATTATATGAGGAGCAGTCATTAATGCAACGAGTATTCCAACAAAATAGAAAAATACATTCTCTTTTTATATTCATCTAATTTCTTATAAACATATATTTTATTGCATTTATGCAGCATCTCCAAAATAGCATTTTATAATTTTATGTGTGTGTTAAAACATAGATTGCTCGCGTCTCCAAGTTATTTGCAAGTTTCGTAACTAAGAAATTCATACTTAAACATTTTTGGAGCACACTAAAAAAGTAAAAGTGAACACAAGGTTAGAAGGATCAACACTGGCTTCCTTACTTGTATATGGTCATGGTTAGCACGACTGAAGCAGCAGTAGACAAGACAGCATTGAGCATATTGGCTCTCCATGCAATATTGCCAAAACAGATAATCTTCATTGCTGTCCATAGTAGAAGTGTAAACAATGGGTACCCTGGTGGGTGAGCAACCTGAAATCAAATAGATACGTACACAATGTACGTGTAACAAAAAGAATACCTGAACTGTCCTTATACCATGAAGTTTTTCATGATACTCTGAAAGGGTCTTTTACTTTAATAGTGTTTCATATGGTGGCATAAAGGGACATAAGAAATATATTATTTATTGTGTATGCATGTTATAGCTATCATGTGGCTTGTAACATGATATCTAGCTATCACATGACCGCATAATAGCTATCGCGTGCACACACAGTAGCTATCCCATGAGCATGTGATAAGTAAGATATTTCCTATAATGTCCCTTTATGCCACCGTAGTATCAATGTAGAGTATAGAAATAATTGTAAACATTATACTTTTTAAGTTTAGGCCACAACAAATTGATCATTCATTTTAATAATTAAAATGGCAAAAGGCATTGTATATACTGGTATGACATGTAAATGTGAGTGAAGAATAACACAAATTATGAAAAGTGTATATATATATATATAACAAACTCAAACATAACTTATCTAAAATGCAAAAAATAATTCCGATCTGGCCATTGTACCATAGAATAATGTTTAAAAAATTCCCGAACATGACCAGTGTAAGCTCCAGACTCCAGCGAAGCTATGATAAAAAGCTAGATGCAGTACAAATATATAGGTGTGCATGCAATTTATTTTTCATTTTCCAAACTGTAGGTGCAGGATCCAATGAATAATTTGTTGTGACCTTAGGTGAGATTGGAAAATATGATAGTTTCATGTTTTATTAAGAAATGTGTGCTATAAAGAGTAGTCAGTAGTCTATAATCACACAGTTACCTCAATTAACAGGTGGTCATTATTTATAATCTTTGATAATTTTTTACAATGAAAATTAATTTATGATCTTATGATCCACATACCCCAAGTTCATGAGCTGCTACAATCAGTTCACCCGAGTCTCCTCCTGGTATTGATGGGTACGACGTGTATATATAGACAATCAAAACCAGTACACAGTATACCATAATACAGATGTAGGAAGCATTCTTCAACGCATGACTAAAAAAATAAAGAACAGCGATCATCAATGAAAATCAGGAAAACACTTTAGATAAGTAGAAGTTAAAAAGGCAAGGTAGATACAATACTGTAGACTTCAAACATATAATATTTCACAAAGCAAAAGTTTACTTAGTCTAGTCATTTTGAAGAGATCAATTTTTTGTCAATTCTACCATCTACCACTCTTGACGCCTTCAAAGGAGCGCTAGTCAAGACACTGTAGTGTAGGGAAGCCTGTTTTTATCGTCTTTTTGCTTGTATATTTGCGCACCTGTATGACGATACCCCTGAGGAGAGTTTGTACAATACCAGAAGAAGAAGAGGTCAGAGGAAAACAAATCATGAAGTACCATTCTTTGGTTGTCTTTTCCTGAAATACGGCAAGTTCCTGTTGCGCTTTTCTGTTTCCTTCTGACTGGACCCTTTTCTTATTATTTCCCATGACTGGCAATATTCCTTACAGCAGTTGCATGCATTTAACAGGAGAGTAATGAACTGTAAAGTCAAGAATGACAGTAATGAAAGGAGATTTTCTATGTTGAACAACTGTGCATACGTTATTACAAATGGCGTTATTTCGTTTAGGGGAGGCAACTGCAAAACGCGAAGCTGGACCGGGTATTGGATTTTAGTAATTTCAATGAACTCTTCCAAAAAAAGATAACTTCTGAAAAATGCAAAATGTCAAAACAAAATATTAAATAAAATGAATTCCAAGGCTCTTGACGAATTGAAAGAAAGGTTTAGTGAAATAGAAGAGGAAATAAAACGACAAGTCGCCGAGAGATTGTCTGAATATGATTTGACATTGGTAAGTCAAGCTTGTTAACATTAGAAAGGACAACTTTTTCAGCGTTTGGGCCTTTGCCCAAAAATAGGATTTATCGTTGCACAGTCCTAAGCTAGTCCGCGTGAAATAGGAATGGTCCAAGGTTGTAAACATGGCTCTGATTACAAAATATGCATATGTGTGTTATCCAAATATGCTATAAATCTGTAAGTTTATCATTTAACTGGTTTATCATTTCTTCATTTTTCTTAATAGTTAATTTAAAGTAAACAGTTAAATTCATTCCCTTGTAAGCCAGTTACCAGTGAATACTAGTCTAGAATAACAGGTGATTCTAAAATACCCATACCTTACATGCATGCATAACTTACCGTTATCAACATTCGCTGCACTTTCTAGTCGTGGTCTATGCTGTCACTAGCTAAAACAGTTTACAAACAAAAGCAGTCACCACCATAAACTGAAAATTACTGCCATGGTTTAAATGATAATTAGTGTTACTTATTACGTAAACATCTACAGGGAAATCCCTTGTATGCTTATTACAGCTAGTGCCCGTATAATAACAATGACTGGCACATACGTGTTGCCTCCACTTTCGTTTCCACCTTTGCATTTCGCGACTTTTCATCGATGATTTATATAAATGTCATTTCTACAGTCAAGTCAATTGATCATTCATACAGTCATTTGAATTCAATTCAAATTATTAATACTGCCATATATTGTATCACATTTTAATGCATTTTATCTCTTAAATAAAACACAGTTTTGATATTTCTGCAAATGATAGGTGGTCCGCACATTGGTTGGAGTTAACTGTTAAGTACTGTCGCAAGAATTTCCTGGAGACTTTCTATCTCACATTTGATTGGTCAATTAGCAGTATCAAGGTCACTAAGCAAAAATCAATATGACCGTCAGTGTGTCAAGAAATGCGATCAGTAACTGTTGATGTATTATTTTATTGTTATTGATATTATTTATATATTTTTTGACAAGAAGAATAATTGTTTATGAGGATTGAATGGTTGTATGAACTATGATTGCAGACTAGCAGTATCGTGCATTTTAAGATGGCTAAAGAGTTAGACTAGCGGTAATATGGATGACCAGTATACAACCAACAACCGTTATCTGATTATTACTGGTTGGCGCTTTCAGATAAACAGTTGTTAAAGTATATGTTACAGTATTAAAAATAAAAAATACTATAACACAAAATGTTTAAGATTCAATGAAAATGTTTCATTAATAAATTATTTTTCTTTGAAAAAATCTGGATTTGTTTCACTGCCGTCTGCGTTGTGATCACAGGTGTTCATTTTATTTCTACTTCCATTCTAAAAAAATACTGGGTTGAACTTCATACTTATTTTTTTCCCACCCAAAAATGCATATAAAATTTGATATCTTTATCCTGTTATTTCAGAGTATTGTTGTTGCTGTGTCTGTGGCTATTATTACCACACTGATTATTGTTGTGTTTGGATTATGGAAATTAAAGAAGAGAGGTAAAACATCAGAATTAACTGTATTAGTCTATGTTTATCTGCTGCTTAACAACCTATTTGAGAGTCGTCTTAGAGAGAGGGGTGATAAGATACAGGAGATAAGGGCTTTTATATCCCTGCTCTTATTTCAAATAGTTTTCCTGGTTCTTTATTGCACTGATTGTGAAGCATCAATACACACATTATACACTTCCTGTGATTTTCTTAACACAGTAATTGGCTTGGTAGTTGGTGTGGAGGACACATAAAAGTTTACTTTGAAATATTGAAAGACAGAGCTGAGATTCACCACCTTTCATTTAGTAGTACAGTGCCTTACAACTAACTAGACTACACCCCTAGATCACCCCTGTGTCAGTCCATGTTCTGTTAGACATGATTAAAATAAGTGATGTGTAAATATGTTTCAATTTTTGCTCTTATTGTTTTTTCCTTTAATTTTTTAACTTTTTCATAATAAATAGAATTTGCCAGGCAATGCTTGCTATTTTTTTTTAAGATTTGTTTAATGATGCAACATGTATGTTTTGTTCAATTGTATTTTAGCCACTCGGCTGAGCCAGAGCAATACCGGTACCATGAAGAAGTACCGCTTCAGAAAGAGAGACAAAGTCATGTTTTACGGACGGAAGATGTTGAGAAAGGTAAATATGACACAAAATGTGACAAATACATTCTTTTCATTCCAGACTATCTCACTGAGTCTTTTAGTGCTTTCAGTATTTTCACAAGCTGATATTATTGCTGACTAAGGCTGTAGGGAGTTTCAAATTATTATCGGATTACTCAAAAAAGGATTACTCAGATAGTCCTGATTTTAACCTGTAAATGTATGACTGCTTGCCACCATGGAGGTTGTTATTGAATCTATAGTATTTTATAGAAAGATCTCTTGTAAATCCTTACATGATATATCTTTATATTTTATTCTAAAAAACATGTATTTACCAATACAAAATACAAACTCATCGGTAACTTGTATCATAATCACATTGATTTCTTATTTAATCATATCAGATGAGCAGTTTTTCACGTAATACAATCAATGCGGCTGGCTTGGGACAAGGTAAAGGTAGAGGTGACCTGAATATGAACAAGAAGGAACTTCTAAAGCTGGCCAAAAAGTAAGATATTCTTTTTCTTGGTATGCTAGACTGGTATGGTCGAAGAACTTTGTCTCACTGGTGAGGTAAATTGTGTATAGGCATTTGCTTATTTTCTTATATGCGTGATTCAATGATGCTGTATCAACTGAATCTTAAGGTGTAAGGGTCAAGGTTGTATTTTTTTGTACATGTAGTATTATTTCATTCACTTTAATCAACTAGGTCAGAAGATTTTCTAAATACAAATAGTTTATACAATGATGGAATTGCATCTTTGTAGATTCCTAGGTTGTGTGAGATCTAAGACCAGTCTCACAAAATTATTTTATTGTTTGTTAACTTTGAGGCAGGGAAGAAAAAAATAGTATGCTTGACATTTGCTCAATTGTTAAACATTCATGGTAACATATTACTATTCAAGTTGAAGTCAGATAATATCAAACCATTAAAAAATCATATATTCAGGTTCTCCAAGATCTTACGTCTTAAGAAAGACCCGTCTCAACCTACATTACAAATGAAGGCTCCGCCGAAGTCATTCTTTGAAGCAGACAGGGCCGAGTTGGAGGAAGGGGATCACAGGATCCCTTCTGAGGTCCTTTATATGCTTAGAAGTGTCAGGTTTAGTATCATTATTTTATTTGTTCTTCTCTTTAAAGAATATTATGGTAACATACCTTTCCAAGTTTTGTCATTATTATGAAACTGGATCTTGATTATTCTTGTGTAAGTACTAACATAATTTAGATTACCGGTAGTAATGAAAGTATTACTTTTTGATACGCCTGTTTGAAAAACAGGTCTTATTATGGGAACACCCACAGCAAGCGGGTTGGCAGGCAGTTCAAACAATTCAAACAGTTTTATTCGGATCCTTACCAAACTTCATGGACATGTTTATGGTCATGAAATCTCGGTCAAGTTTGATAACCAGCCCAATCGGCCCAAGCACTTCTGAGTTATGACCCTTGACGGGTGCATTTTGTGTCCTGGCACTCTTGTTAATCTTTTTTGTTTCACCATTTTGCTAAAAAAAGTAATCCCTGCATGTGTTTTAACTCTCAGTCCTGAATTTGAAAATATTTCCATTGGTAAAATGGTATGAGCTAATATTAGTGATAACCATGGTAAAATCCCATTGAATTATTGTATGCTTCGCACTTCACAAACACTTAAGTTATATTTTTAGCCTAGCAATTATTTATGCGTTTGATATGTCTTAGATACCTTAGTTATACTTATTTGTATGAAATACTCCTGTGTACTATGATAGCTGAGGTTAATACTGTATGTCCTATTGTTTCAGAGTGTTTGGCCATTTTGAGAAGCCGTTATTTTTAGAGCTATGTAAACATATGGAAGCCAAGTTTGTACCAGCTGGAAGCTATTTGTTTAAGATTGGTGATGAAGATAACTGTATATATGTCGTACAGAGTGGCAAGATTAATGTCTACATTACTGAAGGGGTAGGTCTGGCATCAATTATAACAGATAATTATATGATTATCATTTTTGAAGAGAAATTTAGTTAAAGAATTGCAGGGTTGTAGGAAGCGATTTTAGATGGGGGGGGGGGTAATTTTGGATTTTGTCTGACAACAGGGCGGGAAATTTCGTTATAGCCTGGATTGGTTTCAAACTTGCAGCATTGAGCAGCTGGTGATAAATTGAATAGTCAGAGACAATAACCAATCAGCCTCAGAGGCCCTTTATGTCTATAATTAGTTGATTATTAATTGTTCAACATTCATTTATTGTGTTAATTTTTTTGTTTTGATATTTTAAACTTCAGGGATCTGAGTACTTAGTGAAAGAAGTTGACACAGGTGACAGTATACACAGTCTCTTAAGTATCCTGGACTTTATAACTGTAAGTATAGTAAAACCTCATTTAATGGCACCTTCATTGTTACAACCACTTATTTCCATTATTTACTCTATACAGTTAACTCTTGTTAGCATTGTTTTTGGGACCACTAAATTAGCAGGGGTGACAATATTCTGGATATATCCGGAATTCCAGATTTATCTGTCCTGAAAGAGCTATGACTTCTGAGCAAGGAATTTGATGAAAATACCTCAAGAAATGGCAAAGTTATGGTTAATTTAATCTGCCCTAAAGGATTTTCTTTAATACAAACTGTGTTAAATATGAAAACAATGTGGTTGAAAGCCTCTAGTTTGACAACAATGGTCGGCCGCATATCATTTTCAGGATTTTTAATTTGGCTCTATTGACACCACTGTTTAGATCATGTCAACTTAAGTTCAACTTGAATATTGATAGGCTGATTTTGTGCAACATTTTAAGAGATTTATAAGTTTTCTAAAAGAGTTTGGTGAGAATGATATTGCTAGTTAATGCTACGCACTAGTAAAATAAAGTTAAACAAAATTTATGTATTGAAAGTTTACGTAACACAGTCTTTTAAGATCCATGTATTTGACATATTTTGCCAAAACTATTGGTATTAATTCATTGAAATAATAGTTTGAAAAGTTTGAAATGTGTTCATTTAAGTTCAAACATCATCAAATCTTTCATTGTGACCTTTTCTATCAACAAAGTTTGGTTCTCTGTAATAAGGCAAGTAAAGAAGTTTGATAGAGTCTACCTTACTGGTGTTATTATAAAATTGTATTATTGAATGGGTTGACAGAAAAATAGAATTTATTATTTAAACTATTTGTACTAATACAATTAGCTTGGACTTTTATTAAATTTGTACTTGATATGAATTGTGACACACTATGGATGTTTCAGGGGAAACCTCAACCATATAAGACAGTGTCCGCCAGAGCTGTGGTGGATACGACTATTTTAAAGTAAGTTTTTTTCTACATTTTAGATGATTTCCTTATAACAATTTTCCTTAGTATTTTATTTTTATCATAATATAACCCCTCACATGTGCATGTACGCTACACTATTAAGTCAGCATGAAATAGTATTTGATTCTGTTGTGTTGACAATAAGCTATTATCTTTAAATCTAACTTGTACAATAAATCACACCTAGTGTGAGAGTTAGCCACTGTTTAACATGATCTGATATATTACCATGATCATGTGTCTATTTTTTACTTCAGGTTACCTGCCACTGCATTTCAGTCCCTATTTGAGAGATTTCCAGAGTCTTTGGTCAGGATCGTACAGGTATGATACATCATGTCTTTGAACTAACTCACTAGCCCAAAGCCTGAGGCTAGTCAATTTCCTTTTGGGCTGATAAACTCTCAAAATTGTGTATTTAGACATAAGCAGTTGTAACGGACATGTAATGGTAAAATTGTAATAAATTCTATAATATATATATAAGAAAACACTGTCATTCAAATATACCCAAAATTATCTTAAATAAAGCTTCTTGTCCAATCTTTTGCTGAGAAATCAAACAAGAAGTGCTAGAATTTGCCTCAATTTCTGTTAGTTCGAATTTAAAAATGTGGCCACTACAAAATGACCTAATTTTACATATTAATGCAAGATTGTCAGTCTGTCAATATGTTATAAAAAGAACTATTAAATACAGATTTACAAATTATTTCATAAAAAGCAAATTTTTGCAACATCAACATTTCATTTTAGCGCATCAGTACCCCCATTGTAATTTCAAATGTTAAGCGACTTCTGATTGGTTGAGGCTTCAAAAGTATCAAAAATTATTTGACGGTTGTTGTTTCTATGTGTTTCATCACAGGTTATTATGGTAAGACTACAAAGAGTGACATTCACAGCTCTCCACAACTATCTAGGACTGAGTAGTGAGCTGATTAATAGGGTAAAGTTTTATTTTTTCTTGATTCAATTAAGTTTACAGTTGTATTCATTTAATTGAGGCTAAATTAATTAGTATTCAACATTTCACTATATTTACCAGTGTTTCTTAAAGTTTTTAATGGCAATTCATTGAATTCTTTATATGTTGAATTACATGTTAAAACATTTAATTATGAGCAAGTTTTAACTAAATTGTTTAAAAAGTAAAAAAGTTTTCATTAACTGAGATAATCATTTATATTCAAACACATTGGGATTCTAGGACATAACAAATGATTTATTGTTAGAAATTTGCAGCTCTACTGTACCTTTTTTTCAGCAAAGCACTGTAGACTTAAAGTCCCTGTCCATTCACGCTATAGCTTCTCAAGCTATGTCAGTTGGCAAGAGACAAAGTGGTCAGATTGGTATGTCGGAATCTGACACGGAAAAGGTGGATACTCCAGGTATGTTGATAATAAATAGATTACGACTTTATCATGTATATACGAATTAGTTAAATCATTCAAGGACCTTTTTATTTTAGTTTCTTTTTTACCTTTCAAAAGCTTTAAACAAAATACAAGAAAGAGTATTTAAACTGTTGCAACATTACAAAAATCTCATTTAGCGCAATAAAAAAACATTAGTAATGCAGTTATAGTATACATGTATATCAATGTATTCAGGGAATAAAATATGTTAGAAATCTGCTAATGTATGATTGTGGAAATTTGGAAAAAACTGGTTTATACCTAAGTGCCTGGTTGGCTTTGTCTATGAAGCTGGTGGTTTAATGATGGCGTTTTTCTATGAAGATGTGACTCAAGGGTTTACTTTGATAATGTGGCTGTCAATATTTCATCTAAGGTCAAATGCCACCCACTTTGATTTTTCACTTTGGGTATTGAAGGTGTTGATTTATCATGGAGGAATATGTGAATTTATTTAGTTAACTGTGAGCTGATTTACCTTTGTACTGCACAAAACACACCATAATATTGTATATGTGGATATTATCAATTTGAAATGTTCATGAATCTGTAACTTGATGCATTTCTCATTTTATAAATGCTGACAGATGTAATAGACACACATAAAGTACCAAATATTCTTAATGATAAAGAATAAAACTCTTCGTGTGGTCTGAAATTTTTGCTAGCAGATAATTGTTCTTGAAAATAGGCGTTTCACAAAAAAAACGCTAACTAGTCCATTCTGCAAACTAAATCACTTATACAGTACATTTAAGAGAGAGATTTAAAAGAGTTTTATTTTGGCATAAGGTACATACATGGTCAATATTACAACATGTAGTGAAACATAACATAACACAAACATGAGCATTATCGCCATGACATGCACATCAACACCAGGGATAACACAAAAAGGGTAAACCCTTATTTCCATTTTAAACATACTGGTGATTCTCTGTGCTCAGTACTTTTAGTCCTTTGATTTTGCACTCTTATCATGTTTGTGTAATTTTGCACATCTGTACAGGTGTACATGTTCAAGCTCCAAGTGTAAGTAGCAATTCAGATGATGTAGATAACAGTACAAGAATCACAGATTTTGATGCAGCTTGTTTGAGAGCTGGTGTACCCAGTCAAACAGTGGTGAAGCAGGTAAGGCTAATCCTCATAGTCTTCCATCTCTCTGTTATGCCAATTATGTCCCTTTGCTGTGCAATAGAATCTGTGAGGTAAATTACCTCCCTTATGAGTTGATATAATGTGTGTGAAGTGAATTATCTCCCTTAGAATTTGATGTATTATGTGCAGTTAATTATCTTCCTCAGAAGGTTGTATAATCTGTGTAGTGAATTATCTCCCTTAGAATATGACGTAATCTGTGTAGTGAATTATCTCCCTTAGAATATGATGGCATGTGTGGAGTGAATTATCTCCCTTGTTATGTGATATAATATGGGTTGTGAATTACTCCCTCAGAAGATCATGTAGTCTGTGTGATAAATTATCTCCCCCTAGAAGGCAATATGATACATGTATGTTTAGTGAATTATCTCCCTTAGAAGTTTATATCTATGCGCATTGGTTGTTGCCTCCCTTGGAAGTTGATATACATCCATGTTGTGAATTATCTCCCCATAGCAATTTGTAATATGTATTGTTATCTTAAACAATTGTTGCATGAACCTTGTTGAAAATGGAATATGTATAATTTTTCTTAAGACCAAGCACTAGACAGTCAATATTTTTCTATAAATTCAAATTCTTTAAATTGATAGGTGTCAGAAGATGGACAATCAGTGTCTAATTCTCCACAGTCTTCTAGGACCCGGATTAAGCGATCATCTGAACCGATCATTTGTGAGAGTGGAGAAATATACAGTGAGGATCATATATTGGAAATGGCAAAGGATGATCTGGTCAAAATACTCAAACTTAAGGTTTCTATGCCTGTTTCTTGATGTAGATAAGTTTGAAATTTGTAATCCAATTAAAAAAATGTGAGCATTTGATAAATTGCATAAAAATCATTAGGTTTTTTATTTGAAATTTTTTTTGTAAGTGCTCACTTGCTTTCTGTTGTTTTTTTATGCCCCGGTGTCAATAGATCAGGGGCATATTGTTGTTGGCCTGTTTGTCTGTTTGTACCAAACTTTAACCTTGCCTATATAAAATCAAAACGCTTCCACTTACAGTCATCAAACTTCATATATTGGTTTCTCATGACAACCTCTACAGGGCGTATGCATTTAAGGTCAGTAGGTCAAAGGTCACTCGAAGAAGGCATTGTGTTTTAAAAGCACATTTTCTTTTTATAAAAAGATTCTTCTTCAGATTGAATATATACTTGTTTTACTTCGATGTTTTTAGTTAATTATTTAGAAAAAACAGTGTTTTAAGGAATTTAACATAAATTTTATTGATTTTACATTTTAGGATGAATGTTTGTTGGATGACAAGGTGTACCTACATACCTACAAAGCAGGAGTAAATCTGATGAAACAAGGGGACCAGGTGAGCCATTAAATGGTTTGAAATTTATGTGGGGGGAACCGGTCTGGTAAAAATCTGTTAGGTCAGGTATAACATATTCTGGCAAATCGTTAAGTCTACAACAATTACTGTGCAACCTCTCCAAAGCAACACCAATTGGGAGCAGCACAATTATGCTGTTGTTGAGAGGTTGTTGCTCTAGAGAGGTTAAATTAATAGTTAAATTGTACAGTGGGATAAAAAAAATGATTTTGTGGAAGGGATGTTGTTGCTCAAGAGAGGGCTGCTCTAGAGAGGTTGCACTGTATGTGAATAATACACTTGTTTTTATCAAATAATAAATTGTTCACTTTGATAAGCAAAGGGGGAATACTCAGTTTGACCCACAACCCTTAGTTTGATTAATGACATTATTTTTTATGAAAAATTATTGAGAGTTATGGCCCTTAGAATTTTGTTAGTATCATGTGATTGTATGATGCCAATTAGGTTGAATAGTAGGTTTTTAGTATTACTGTGTGAAACATAAATGTTACAATAATTTTGATATTTTAGGAAGCTTGCCTTCTCTTTGTGGTGACTGGGCAGCTGAATGTTCTACAGCATTATATTGGTGAAGCTACAAAAGAGGTTAGTGTAACTGATGTACTTAATGTCCATGGGGTAATTACATGGCACTGGGAAATTTATTATGGAGTCTTATTATTTTTTAATTGATATTCCCTGGGGTTTAACATCTACAGCCAGGTGCATTTGGTGACCTTGAAGCTAGCTGGACTGCTTCCTCACATGTGAAATTCTTCTGGTCCCAGACAGGATTTGAACTTGCAACAGTGAAGGGCTAGTGATTACTATTCTAAGACCAAAGCCATTCAACTATCGGGGGCCCAAATTGTTACCATCACTTATGTTTAGATTTTTTATATGTTGTTAGATTAATGTTTTCAATGGAATACTTTCATGAGATGATGAAGTAATGTAATTTAATTAATTTCCTCAAGTTATTAATTGATGAGCCAATAACTGTAGCAGCCCATCTCCAAAGTTTTCAATACTTTGTAAATATTGATAAATCTTTAATATCTTATATTTCTACAGATTAAATTATTCTCTGCTCTACCTGGAGAGATAGTCGGTGCATTGGCTGTATTGACTGGTGAACCGTCATTTTTTACCATCCGATCAAAAGTTGAAACCAGAGTTGTCAGCATATCGAAAAGTGACTTTTATTTGTAAGAAATGTTTATAATATATTTAATGTGTAAATTTAAAGAATTAATATTTTGAGTATTGTTATAATTTATGGAAATATTATCTGCGTACTTGATTCAGTCTTGTATTAGCTTCCAGGAAAGTCATAAGTGGTGACCTATGTGGAAACGTGGTCATTCTTATAGTAAGCTACAAGTTATCAAGATCTAGGGCTTAAAATGCTACCAAGTAATTAACAAGGAATGTTTTTGAAATGTGATATAAACTTTCTGCAATTTAGTTGAGAGACCACCATAACCTACTGGTATTAGTGTCATTAAAATCTTAAATTATTGAGGTCAGTATCTAGGACATCAAAATTTAATGAAGATGTTGCTTTTCTCAATTGATTTGTAAAATCAAAACCCTCAAAAGTGTTTACTGACAGATTTTACATAATCTGCGCTATGTTATGTATATATATTTTGTATTTATTTTTTACTCAGAATTATGAGAGAACAGCCCTCAGTGGTGTTAAATGTTGCTTCAACAACTTTGGTACGATTAACTCCCTTTGTACGACAGATCGACTTCGCTCTTGACTGGATGATGATTGAAGCTGGACGTGCTCTGTTTAGGTAATGATTTCTAATAAATCATACATTTTTCTGAGCAAAACATTTTTATCTAAATTCTGGCTGATTGTCTTAACAGGTGTAATATATGTTACGAAACATGTTAGTTATCCGACTTCGACATATTTAGCTTGTAAATGTGATTCCACTGGATTTCTGTATCCATCCTTTATTATTGTGTTGAAATCATTGGCCAAGTATAATTATGTACTCTGTATTAATCAAAACCTGTTAATGATATTTTTCATGTATAGATTCTAAGATATTGTAATCGAGTTTGGTCTTGACGTATACTACCCAAAACTTGACAAGGATCTCTTGTGATATGGCTTCTCAGGAGTGCTTCATAATTCCAATACTGTTGTTGATTAGAGTTGATGTAAATTTGGTCATTCAAGCATCATATACAGGTGCAAAAAATTAAACAAATGAAGTCCAATGAAGCATATCTGTATGATTTGTATGAATAGACTATTCAGATATTATATTAGTGATCCTTATTAAATTTTGAATAACAAACATGGCTTAAAGATCTTAATTTCATGTTATGTTTAATTATGAAATCAAGCGTTATTGCCCTTACTAACATATGTATCCATGTCTTCAGTATTGTTTCTTTTGTTTTCACAGGCAGGGAGATCATCACGACTCTATCTATATTGTACTGACGGGACGTTTAAGAACTGTGATGACGGTGCATGGTGATAAGAAGGAAATGGTGGGAGAATATGGACGTGGTGAACTTGTTGGTATTGTTGAGGTGCTTACACTGCAAGAGAGGGTCACCACGGGGATTGCTGTCAGGTACTTATGCCAGTGTAGAAAGAATATGTCAACAAAATTAAACAATATTTGTAAAAGAATTGGGGCCTAGATTTTTTTCAGTTGTGATAAATTCAAACCTAATATGTCTGAAAACATATTCATTAGCATGGTCTTGTGGTGACTTTTAGAAATGAAATTTTAGTTTGAATAGTTGCAGCTTTGGGACTTAAAAAAACACAATCACATACTAAAATAAGGTCTGTTGATTTAAATAGATGTGTATACCTTATAATCACCATTTTATCATATCAATAAATGTTTTATTATGCCTCCACCTTAAGAAATGGCAGAAAAGCATGAAACGTAACCCTGTCAGTCTGTTTAAATTTTGGTTTCCAAGCAATAATGCAAGAAGTATGTCTGTTATTGTCATGCATTTGTTTAACATTAAAGAACGTGCATATTAATTAAATGCAGGTCTAGACTGATTTCTGTCCAAATACAAACATTTTCACCGGGGTTATGGCCCCTTTTTGACTAAGTTTCTTCTGTACACATTTCTAGTTAACTGTCTCATGAGTTGAGACATGACACATTTATTTATTATGATACCTTTTATGACAGAGATACAGAGTTGGCTAAGCTACCATCAGAATTACTAAATGTAATTAAGAGAAAGTTTCCACAAGTTGTTACGCGTCTTATTCACCTTCTTGGTCAGAGAATCATTGGATCAATGAGAAGTCGGGACTCGCTTCAGATATCAGGTATTTGATTTGTGAATGTACAAAATATGTTTTGATGGGTAAAAATAAAAAAGTCCATCACTGTATACAGTCAACCAGTGTTGACAGTCGACGGGAATAAAGGCCTCCATGTTAATTTCATATTCCTGACATAATTGACCGAACAAATGTCTTCAGTTGTACTCCATGGTCCAGTGGTTATAGTGTCCGAATCCCAGTTAACACTGTACATGTCGGCAGTATTTTTTCTCTTTCTTCATTGGCTTTCGTTTACAGGTTTGACTGTATACGAAGTGATAGAGGGACTCTTAAGACCTTTCATTGCTTCAGTTTGAAGTTTTGAAATTTTATATGTTTGAATATCAGACTTGGAGTAAGTTTGACTAACGGTCAAAATGTAAGTGCGGAAACAACGTGTAAGATGCTGCCATGTGACAAGAGCAGGGCTTTCATGATAGAGTTCTTCATTCTTGTATAATGTTTGTTTTAATTTCATTGAATGTAACAAAACTGCTAATGCTATATCATGTGTTATGAATTGTTTTCATTCTTTATCCAAAGAACATGAATGATATTGTTTGTATTTTATATATTTCTTGCATTTTTCTTCCAGATACAATGCCTGGTGTTGATACAAGAGGGTCTGTTGCTAATCTATCAACTGTTGCTATATTGCCGGCATCTAATGATGTCCCACTTACTAACTTCACTTTAGAGGTACAGCATGCCATCAGAGCCATAGGTAAGGATAAGGAGACAACCTTTCGGATTCTTTAGGATAAAGTAAAATTTGTAACACTGACGTGTTATCAAATTAACAAAATCCTATTCAAAAATTGTTTTTCGAGGAATGCCTGCATCAATTTTCTTTACTCTCAGATAGTCAGTCTCTGATACATGAGTGTTTGTTAATTTTTTTTATACTTTTGAATTTTTGTTTTTACTAATGGATTTATATACTGTTTTTTATATTCAAAACGTACTGAACACTCATTATGACCCATTTCAAAGAAAAGGGGGAAGGGGATATATTGCTTTGCACATGTTGGTCGATCCGTCCATAACCAAACCTTGTCCGATCAATATCTAGAGAACAATTTTGGCTTAAGCTCTTTTGGTTGGGTTGGTGATCACATGTAGATGATCCCTATTGATTTTGAGATCAGTATGTCAAAGGTCAAGGTCACAGGGGGCATCCATATTTCACAAGTACACCTTGTTCTATGTTGACCTGCATTTCTATGTAACCTATTGATGGCTATTTTTTTCAACTGCTATGGACAGTTGGCCCCTTTTTAGCTTTAATGGTGGAGGAAGACCCCAGGCATACACCTGGGTAGATCTACCTACCTTCTTTGGGCTAACTGGACGGCTTACTAATGTGTGAAATTTGGTCCCATGTGGGTTTAGATTACTAAAAAAAACCATACCATTACAGCAACCACAGCCCCTAATGATCACTATAAAACTTGTCCTCAATAAGCAATGCTTTGTAATCTTTCTAATATTTCGCTGTTATATAGTCCTGAGTGGAAATAGTGTTCAGTTTACATTAATTTTCATAAAGTCACTATACATATTTATCTTTAAGGACCTGTGACTAGATTTACCAGTGATATTGTGAAGAGATGGCTTGGTGCTGGAGCCTTTGACAGGTAATACACATGATTCTTTTCCATGATCAGAGTATGAATGCATGACATTTTTTGATGTCCATAGTTATAGATTGCGGTGAGCTCTTATCTGTCGTCTGTTTTGTCAACTGATGTACCAAACGATGGTCCATGTATGTCTCAACTTACTAAACTTCAAAGCTTTACGTCAGATATAGATGGGAATTAATCTGATGTGGCCCTTTGAAGGAGACCAAAATTTTAATATCGTTCATTTATTATACCCCCGCAAACGAAGTTTGAGAGGGGGTATATTTGAGTCACTCTGGCGGTCATTGGTTGGTCTGTTCACATACAATATCGCAAGTTTATGGAGCGAACTACTTCCACATCCTTAAGCAATTGCAACGAAACTTGAATTATGTCCTCACAAAGTGTAGATGTTCAATACACAATTTTCAAGCCCACTGATCCACACATTAGAGTTACGTGCCTTTGCTATCACATCCTTAGTGTCAAAGCAGCAACGGGGTATTAGTCACTTCTGTGACAAAGCTCAGTTTTGAATAAGATATTTCCATGGCATTCAGAAAAGGGTTGTTTAAGTTGTGGCATTCTTCTGATAGGTTTATGTAGATGATCTGTTTCCTGTAACAAGAGGTCACTGCCTTATTTTGATCACACAGGCCCCTCATCAGCTTGCTTTTTACTTACAATGTCATGGGTAAATATGTTAAGGCATGTGCTGGAATGTCCATTTTTATAACAGGTCCAGACCATACTGGTTTGTTCATTCTGGTGTTATATTGTTACCACAGCACCAATCTTAAATTTTCCTATTTTGGAAAATGTCCCAACTTTCACCCATGCTGTAATTCCCAAACTATACTAGAAGTTTTTCAAAATAAAAAATTCAATGATGTTTGTACATTTGTGTTAATTATGTATAAATATGAGTATATTCTATCTATGCATATATCCAAAGAAAGAAGAAAATGTTCATGATCTATTCATCAGTTTGATTCATTATATTCAATGTTAGATTACAAATTAATGAAATGTAATAAATAAGTGTAAAAATTGTTTAGTTTAGTAGGTGCCAGTTCAATTTCTGTTGAAATCCAAACATTTTCACAGGAATTATGGCCCCTTTTGTCTTACCCCTAAACAGAGACATTATCGGCCTCTGAACACATTTCTAGTTTATGTATACGTTTGAATACATCATTTATGGTTATCAATCATGATGGTGATGATAATTATAACGCTGTTATTCTATTGGTCAGTTTTAAGTCTGTGCATAGAACCAACCAATCAAATGCTTTAAGACTCTAGAAATGTAAATCTAAGTTGAGATTATTAGTGACAAGCTTTGTTTCAATTCATCATTTAAGTGATTTGACTTGAAAATTTTCATGGAATTCCAGAAACTTCAAATGCTTGATTGGCATTGTAGGAAATTTAAAATTGGAGTATACTTATGATATTAGAATGCTATTGAATGAGCTATTTTATGAACTCAGAGTTCATTTATATTAGAGACAATAGAGGCCGAAATTCTTGTCCAAAATAGGTGCTTTACTAAGTTTAGTAAGCAAGCAATTTTTCCTTAAAGTGAAAACTTAGATTTGAATCATAAGTGCTTCTAATGTTTATTAATGCCCTTTAATTAGAATTAAAAATATGATAATGAAGTTTAATGTTAAATCTTTGACATATTAGAGCTTACGATGATTTACAGTTAAAGTAAGTGAAAGAATGTGTGACATGCATGTTCTAAGTGTGTTCTATTATTTACGTGCTTCATTTTAATATCCCAAAGCTTTTACTCTGATAGACTATAGAGTCGCAAAATTTAAAATTTGTAAAATATATTTTTATTCCCTATTAAGAGTTTAAACAATCCCCAGTCAAACAGTTATGCATATTTCATGAATTATTCAAGAACTATTCTGAACTATTTATGAATAGTTCAAGAAAAATTCATGTTTTCATGAACTCCATTAGACGGGGAATTTGGCGCCATAAAATATAATTATCTGTTGTCATATTTGAATTAATTTTCACCTCCGAGTGAAATGATTTACCATTCTTCATTTCTCAGTTTCACAAGCTGATGTTATACAGACAACTGCAAGATGGCTCCAGACTGTCCCATTGCACCATAATCCAGACCTAATGTATTGTAAAATGTTCAATGTCCATTCAGTATTGAACTTAAGCAGAGAGCTACTCATTTCTTTTGTTGATAGTGGATGTTAAGCATTATTGAGCCTGATTAGCTCATCTAAGGCTCACCTGATTGGAGATAAGTTGTAGTAAAAAATGGACTTAAGTCTGAATTAAACTAGAAAATAGTAGCCAAGTGTGCATTTATGTACCAGTGAATTATCAGTTTAAAACATAGCTATGAGGGCTGTCTCAGAATTATCAGTTTAAAACACAGCTATGAGGGCTGTCTCAGAATTACTTGTATACCATAGATAACTGCAATTTTTTTCAATATCTTTGCATCATATCATAGTTTGCTAGTAAATATTTTATTTGTTTAAAGTCCTTCTTTGTGCAGTCAAACCTGTGTAAGTGGCCTCCTTTGAATAAAGGCCAATTTGTGAAGAAATGCAATTCTCTAAAAACCATAATTGATTATTTAAAGCGAAATGACTTCCGAAGAAGGGCCACCTGTCAAAAAAGGCCAGATTTTGTATTTCCCTTGGGTGTCTTTTGTTCACATGTTTGACTGTATATCTTTCTCTGTCTGCTTATCGATTCTCTCATTATAGTCATCTGGAAGTTCTTGAATGTTTTCTTCTTTGAGCTATAAATTGTCATTCATGCCAGTGCTTAGTAAGGATGTTTTAGATAGTCATTGAATAATAAATATATAAATATACTCCAATCCAATCAATGTTTTTTTTTAAATATTTTGAAATAAGTAGTTGGGACAATTTTCTAGGAAATGTCTACACATTTTGTTACAAAGCCTGCCCACCTGCCTCCCATCTTACCTGCAATTTTAGCTTTAGCTGTCAAATCTTCATGTCTTTGACTGCGCATTTATGCATGTGTGGTTTTATGCTTTTGTGTACTCATTGTTGTTTAGTACTCAGGAGCACAGAGCATTGTAACAAAGTGTTACCCCTGTCTGCCCATTTGTGCATCCTTCCATCTGTTTAAATTTTGGTTTCCAAGCAATAACTCAAGAAATATATGGATTGGTTTCATATTTTTGCATGGAGTTGTATAATAATAAAATACAGGTCAAGTTTGATTTCTGTACAAATCCAAACATTTTCACAGAAGTTATGGCCCCTTTTTTGACTCAGCTAGGGTATTCGTCTAGTTTTTATTTGAGTCAGTTTCTTATTTACTAGTATCTATAAATCTAACTATACCCATGAAGTGATTTTCAAAAGTTTTTATTTTTTCCAAAATGGGAGTTGAATTCTCATTTTAAGAAGCATGAATTATGTGTTTTGTATCAATGATATTACAATGTGATTCACTGACATGGTAGTTTGCTTAGAGTTGTCTTTTGTATTTCCTTATTTCAAATGTGTTGCCTGATTATTCATCACTGTTTTAATTGATTTCAATTTGCACTTTTTCATTACATGTACAAAATGTACTTGTAAAGCTGTTATTTTTACCGTTACTCAGTTTTGAAAACTTTTGTTGACATTGAAAAAGTTAAAGTCGTCAATTGTGGGACCTCACAAATGCAATAAGATATGTGCTTAGATAATGAAGCCCTAGGATCATATCTAATACATGTAATGTTTTAACAATATGAAAAGATATGAACCTCCAATTTCATACTAGTATTTGAAGCCAGGTATAATATGCACTTGTGTGCTATAATCTGAGAGGATATTTGCTGTATATGTATGACTCTTCCCAATAGATAATTCTGAGCTCATGGTTCTTTTCTGCAGTTAATTATCTTTCTTCTAGATTGGAACACTTTAGGTTGGAGAGCAACTCTTCTTTGTAGAGTTAAATAAAGATACAAATTAGTACCAGAGCAACTCTTCTTTGTAGAGGTAAAAATAGATGCAAATTAGTACCAGAATCAGTCAAGATGAGAAAAATTCCCCTTGGCAGCTTGTTTCAGCCGATAATACTTTCCTTTTTTCACTTATTTATCTTATATGATTTCAGTGTGAATGAGTTCCGGTTATTCAGCTGGTTAGGACAACAGGAAGATATACATAGAATGATATTATATCAATGTGATAACACTATGACAAGATGGACTAAGATGTGTATAAGGCAGGCTGATTGTATATTGATTGTTGGATTGTCTGGAAATGATCCAAAAGTTGGAGAGGTAAGCATATGTTAATAGGAGTGAGAATATTCAGGAAATGTCAGGAATTCCAGATTATCTGTCTATGTTCTAGATTGTTTTTATTGTCATGTAAAAACATGAATTGAGTAAAAAAAGTTCTGAAATGGCTATCATTTCCGAACAAAATATATACTTTGCTGAAAATATCTCAAGAAATTATCAATTTAATATGCTCTGAAGGATTTTCTTCAATACAAACTGAGGTAAATATGGAAACTCTCTGATTGAAGGCTTCTTGTTTAGCAAAAATGGTTGGCCGCGCATGATTTTCAGGATTTTTAGTTTGGCTCTATTGTCGCCCCTGTGTTATATCTTTGTACTGCTAGGTCCGACATTGTAATATTGAACGGTAAGATTGGTCTTAAAACTCAAGCCTCTGATTGTTGTCTGTAGTGCTCAGAGCACACTCATGTTTAATAATTGATTTAGAAATTGTTCAAACTTGCTATGACACAGACAATTTTGATGATCTAGTGATGTCAGTATCTTATCTAAAACATCAAAGTATTTCAGTTTGTAAAATTCTGTATTTCAATAGCTGGAGCAGCAGATGGAGACCATAGATGTCAGGGCACAGAAAGAACTAGTCATTTTACATCAAGAAGATGCAGATTATCCTAAAGGTACTGTTGAATGGTTGAATGCCAGAGGATGGTGCTCCTCTCATCATCACATACGCTGTCCTAAGAGAGTGTTTAGTAAACGTTCAGCTGCTAAAATGGTGAGTTTTGTTTTATTATTTTTAGCTCATCTGTTTTCGAAGAAAAAGCCGAGCTATTGTGATCACTGCATTGTCATCATTTGCATCATGACTGTCCTGTGGACTTCAAGGCCAGCACTTAAACATTAGAACCCGATGGTCATGATAGGAAATGCAATATTTGCTGCATTTTAATGTTTTTTTTAGCTTGTCTGTTTTTGAAGAAAAAGTCCAGCATATGTGATCACTGCATCATCAGCACCTGTGTCTGCATTGTGCAAAAACTTTAATGAAGCTCATTACTTAAAAACTATAAGAGGTAGCAACATGAAACTTCATAGGTGGATAGATCTCACTGCGGCAGTTAACAGATCAGGATTGGCAATGCTTGCAGTGCTCTTGATTAATGGCTGCCTCTCAATAAAACTCACTTTGAAGAATGGTTCCTAGTGTACATATTTATTAATATCATAAATTCAAAAGTCTACAAGCCTGAACAATTTTAGTTTTAGATGCTTCTATTTGTAGGTTTGACTGTAATTGTATTGTTGTTTATTTCATAATACAGATGCAGGTATATGAGGACTTACAGAAAAGTGGTGGTCCAGATAGAATGTCAGATGTTAGTCGACTGGCACGTTTTCTTACCGGTACATCTGTAGGATTAGTATTAGGTGGAGGAGGAGCAAGGTAACTTAGATACAGTGTAACCTCCATTAACGGTCACCTCCGAACAACAGCCACCTCCCTTTTACAGCCATTATACTAGCAACCAAAATTGATGTTTTACTTCATTTTCACTCTCTCAACTGGTCCTTTGTTTAGGTGGCTGTTGTAGGGAGGATGCACTCATCAAGGGTGCAAGATGTTCTGTATATATGTGATTTCCTGCAATCATTATTAGCCTCTTAGCTTGTTTTGTTGTGTAAAAAATCTCCAGTATTTACAAGTTCCATGTAATACTCTATAGGTTACATATACAAATGTACATGTACATAATTATGAAGGGGCCTACTTATGTTCTTGGTTGCAAATGCCCTACCATGTTGGGGCAAATATTGTATATAGGGGTGGATGTCCCATCTTAGGGGGCAAATGTCGACCTTTGCAAAATTTTGTTTAGGATGGTTACAAAATCATAAGATCTGCCTCCACAGTTGAGTGGTTAAGGTCGCCGACTTTGAATCACAGTAACCTCTCACTGATAAAGAGTGCCGTGGGTTTGGCCCCGCTACCTACCATGTGTCTTTATTTGAGAAAGTAGGCAGTTGCTTATGGAAGATGGGTGTGTAGTACTGGTTCTTCCCAGGAAAGATGGTTAGGTGAACTGTCTGCCTCATATGAGTATGACTCTGTTTGTGGTTGAAAAAGGGGCTAAAAACTCAAACAAACAAATAACAATATGATAATTATTTATGCTATTATTGTTGTATTGTAGGGGTCTGTCTCACATTGGTATCATTCGAGCCATGACTGAAGCAAAGATTCCAATTGATATTGTTGGTGGTACGAGTATTGGCTCGTTCATTGGAGCACTGTGGTGTGAGGAAGTCAATCATACAAGGTTCACACAGAGAGCTCGAGAATGGTCAATGGTAAGTTAGCCTAAGCTGACTGCTTTATATACACCTTCAGACAACATATTTTCAACTGAAATCTAGTAGTTGATGTTGGCCTTATGAATCGTTCATAGAATTAAAGCTTAAAACTTTCTTATTAAACCTATCTACCTTTCTAACTGTTTATAACTCTGAAATTGACTAACTTCTTTGATTTATTGTTAATTTATCTTCCTTACAGAAAATGACGTCCATTGCTAGCAAAATTTTTGATTTAACCTACCCAATGGCTTCAATGTTCACCGGCAGTTCCTTCAATGAATCAATTGAGTCAACATTCAAGGATCGACAGATTGAAGATCTCTGGATTCCTTTCTTCTGTATTACAACTGATCTCAATAGTTCACAAATGAGGGTCCACACACATGGTACGTTTTTTTAGCTGTCTGTAAGACTTTATCGTAAATGGACCCGCCTCTGTGGTTGTGTTGTTAAGGTCACTGACTTCAAAACAATGTAACCTCTCTCTGATAGAGGATCATGGGTTGGAGACAAGCTACTGACTATGTATCTTTATGTGAGAAAGTAGGCAGTTTCTTACGGAGGATGGGAGTCGAGTACTGGTTCTTCTCAAGAATGATGATTAGATGAACTGTCTGCCTCATATGACTCTGACTGAAAAGGGGCGTAAAGCTCAAATAAACAAAACAAAATCATCATAAATGAGGGTACTTACACATGGTACGTTTTAATATTGGTCTGTATTGACTTTGTCGTAAATGAGGGTACATACACAAGGTACATTTTGATAAATGTATGTTTGACTTTATCATAAATGAGAGTACATTCACATGGTATTTTGTAATAGCTGTGTTTAATAGCCTTGTGAGGCCAAAATGTGCTTTTCTTTTCTAACCATAAACCATTGATATTTTGTTCATGTGGTACTTTCAGGATGCTTATGGAGATATGTTAGAGCTAGTATGTCATTGGCTGGATATTTACCTCCACTCTGTGATCCTATGGATGGTCATCTCCTCCTAGATGGTGGATATGTCAATAATTTACCTGGTATTATGAATATACTTCTATTTTTTTCTTGACTTTGGTTTGTGGTGAGTTTTTTCTAAGACTACTGAAAAAGTGGGTTTGAAGAAGTATTTCTGGCACATTTAATGGTCATTTGACTTACAGTAAACAATGCTAGCAAGTTACCTTCCAGTCTGCTAGTAACTTGTGTACAAAGTTTGGTGGAAAGTGACTTTGGATTCAATGCTTTAACTTAAACTTCTGAGAACTTTGAAATGTAAAAATGTGAGATTTGAGCTTAGAGATTAATGCAGTTTTCTTAGTCTAAGGTTATAGAACTTGAGATTGGTCTCTCTGCTTTAGTCTTCTGTTATGTCTTTTAATGATTCTTAGTTAAATATGAAAACACAATGATTGTATCAATCTAACTTTTTCTGACTGTGTAATTGTTTTGAATAAGTATTTAAATAGCAATACCATTTCATCTAAATCATTTTGGGAATGAAATTGAGATTTCAGTTTTGAGATTGTTCTCAAGTTTGAAAACAAATCTCAAGTTTCTGATTATTGTATTTCAGCTGACGTAATGAGAAGCTTTGGTGCTCAGTCTATATTTGCTGTCGATGTTGGCAGTATTGATAACACAGAACTAACAAATTATGGTGATAAATTATCTGGCTGGTGGTTACTATGGAAACGATGGAATCCTTGGGCAGCACCTATTAGAGTATGGAATTTTTGTCACATTATAAATCATATTTCAAACTACAATTTTTCGATTGACGGAAGTGACGAAAATAAGCATGGGTCCCGGCTTTCCTTCTAATCTGCATGTGCTTTTCGGGTACCTTGCTTTCATTGTAGTATGCCCCAAACTTAAACGTTTTGACAGCTTTTAGAAGGAAAGCCGGGACCCACGCTTATTTTCGTCACTTCTGTCAATTGAAAAAATGGCGAGTGCGCTACCTTGGTGTTTTTACACACTCAATAAGGGAAGAAAATGAAGATTTTTCTTTTGACAGATTTGCGTTGTTTGATGAGTTAAATTGAAAAATAACGTCTGTAAACACATAAAAATCACGGAATTGAGTGCCTATGGTTGAGTGGTTATTGCGCTGGACTTGTTGCCATGCTATCCAAGTTTGAATCCCAGTCGTGGCAGGTTTTAGCCTTTCATGAAAATTAGACAAAATTCAAATTTTCCTCCATATGTGAGGTTGCTTGCAGACTTCTTATGGAACGGTAAGTTGGTATTGGTTAGAATCCAGGAAAACTGGTCGGGTGAAACAGCAGCTGTATATAACTGAAATATTGCTAAAAAATGGCCTAATACCCATTGAAACCATAGATGCAAAAATTATATTCTGCTTTTATTGACGATAAAAAAGCTGTTATTTGTAGAATTTTCAGAAAGATATTACTACAGTTTCTTTATGCATAGATCTGTCTTTAGTCTGGTTCCATTGTTAGTTATATGATTTATTATATAATTGTAATAACACAGAAACAACTAACATAGTTATTACTATAATAAAACAACAAAAAATAGATAATTTAAGATTTAATATTAGTTTCCGATGTTTATTGCTGTATAGATGTTATCAAATAATTATAAATTAATAAAAAAAGATTGTCTTGCAGTAGTATGCTGAAGCATAGCATTTCAATAATGCATGTACAATTATCATATGATGCAGGGGCCTATAATGATTAATTTGTCTAACCGTTCGATGAGGTTAAGCCAAGAGACCACATGAGACATAAGTGTTAATAGAATGCTGCGTCTCATTTTCAGACTAAAACTGACAGATCTTTTTTTAGACATTGAACAGAAATTCATTCAATACACATTGAACTAAATGCCAGAATTTTTCTGAAAAAGTGTTAATATGGGCTTATAGAATTGTTTGTTCATCTGAGTAATATCATTAGATGTACAGTCATTTTTATATGGCCTAATCAGACATGAAATTGTCATTGTATACCTCACTAGAACATTTTAGTTACATCTTGGTTAATTGCCATGGTTATCTGATTATGTTTATATATACAGATTTTACTTAACAAATTAAAACATAACAAGATTTGAACATAGGGGTTTAGGTTAACATTGATTGTTCCAAAGTTTCAGATATGTTATACTAACGAATCATTGCAATTTCTACATTTACCATACAATAATAAATGACTACAATATTATAGTTTTAAGCATATAAATATAAACGAACAAATATGTACACTAGGGTGATAATAAACCTGGAAAATATTTTCTGAATTCACCTGATAAAAACTTGAAAATTGTGCCAAAAAGAAGTTTTTCAAAACATAAATCTCAAAAGTGTTTAAACATTTATGTGAATAAAAAATGGTCTAAAACGTGATTAGATCAGTGTATTACAAAATGTATTCAAAACAAAAATGCATAGGTACAGTGTGTACTTCTGGATTTTGTCTGACAACAAAAAGGGGAATCAGATATGGTCCGTTTAAATTACCATTACAGCCGAGATTATTGGTGCCTTCCCCCATCCCTTCCTTCCTGTGGCCCCGTACTGCATGACAAAGTACAAAATGCACTATCATTATCAACTTTCACAAAACGTCATTTTTTTATGTTCATGAAAATACTTTTGAAACTGAGATAAGATCTGACCCCTAACAGTGTGTTTTAAAAGTCACACCTTGCACTGTGAATCTGATTTTAGGAGTTTAGCTTTGCTCTTACATTTTAGGTACTGTGGAATCATTAATTTTTGTTGGGGATTTAATTTCATGGATTTCCTGGGTCGGCTCATCCACTAAATCAAATCCCCACAAATTGAAATGCATAGAAATGGCATTTCTTGTCAAAAATCAAAATCCACAAATTCATGTCCCCACGAAATAGCCATTTTAGTAAAAACTACAAAAATTGAGCCCAATGAAAATAAGTGAAAATACAGTATATAAGAACATTTTTATACTCATCACTCCTTACTAGTTCTACTGCTGCATATAAAACAGTCTCACATTGTGTAGATATATCATACTCAAGAGTTCATGATTATTTTACACACCACTATGTTGTTGTCAATTTCGGCTTCTTCATAACTCAGTCTACTAATGTAGAGTTTGTGTCCGATCTCGTCCACACAAATAGCCTTCGGATATCTCACACCATTTAATATGATTCCCTTGTTAGCGAAGTCATCTGAAACTTGACATACTTCATTGCTTCTATAACAACAGATCAGTAAACTTTCATCATACAACTGAAATCCTTCAGCATATTGTAAGTCACTGAACTTACCAATTATCTCACCTTCCCAGTTGAACTTGATAATCTCAGAATGTGATTTATGAGATACGTAGATTGCAGTGCTGGTGGCTTTAACATGCATAGGTCTGACCAGTTCATCTGTTTTCACTTTTCTGATTTTTTTACCCTTCATATCAAGTATTCTCAGTTTTTTTGCATCAGGGAATGTGACAATCAGTTTATTTTGACAACAGCATATTCCAAAACACTCGCCTTTAGTTTGTATTGTGTGAGTTTTACATAACTGGTCTGATACTGTGATGAACTGTATGTGCTGTCTTCTTGGCACTGTGACAGCAACTTGTGTACTTGTTGTTGCTGTGATAGTACAGGGCTTATCTGTTTCCTTTTTACCAAGGAACAGCTGAGATATTATAGATTTACTGGTAGTATCCAGGAGTTTAATACTGTTGTTATCCCAGTCCGTCATGACAAGTCTGTCGGGAGTTAACGCTGTCATATCTACAATATTACACCTAACCTCATCTTCCAATGTTTTGATGCCTATTTCTTGATCCATGTATGTTTGTGTGATATTTTCATACTCTGAAGTTTGTCCAAGATTGGAGACTCGTGAAGAATTTGTTCTTAAGTGACCCACAGTTAGAATGTCACCTATCTTTTTCTCTTTCTGAAGAATGTCAATTATCACCTCATTTGAAATGAACTTGTAGTTGCTTCCACTGCCTTCAGATATGGGACTGATACTGTTTTCAAAATCTTGCAGTTGTGTCTCTGCTTGTATGACTTCAATGAATAGTTCATTTGCCTGTTCAGATTCTTTAAGTTGTTTCATGGTGTCATATTTCTGCTTCATCATGTTCTCAATGTGTTCACAGATTTCTCCTATTGCCTCACTCCTCTCATTATTATCATGTTGTAAAGCCTGTACTTTGGTTTCTATTTCTTCCTCTAATTTATCTAATCTTTCATTGATTTTGTGTCTGTACTTCTTAGATTTTTCTGAGGCTTTCTTCAGTGAATTATTAGATTTTTCAGCATCTTCGGCTGTTTCTGATTTGATTGTTCTACATTTATTGAGAAGTTTATCAATTCTGTCCATGGCATCATTGTAGAGGCTGCTGTTCATTTTTTTGGATATCTGTGGTATGTACTTAACATGGCATGGTTTGGTGTGCTCCAGTGCTACACATATACTGCACAGCAACAGACCATGATCATAACAATAGAGTTTGATCATTTCTGTCTTATGATGCCGACATGGTGTTGTCAGTGATTCGGTGTGGCTATCATCTTGTGACATGTTCGGAAGTTGCTGTGTAGTTGGCATTGTATCTTTATCTAGTAGCTTATGGTGTTTAGATAATGTTGCTTTCTTATGTTGTTCATGGCAATTTTTACACATGTGTTCATTGCAATCTGTACAATAACTAAATGCTGGAAATATCGAATCATCATTTTGACATGGAACACATACCAAAGTGTAGTCATCATCTGAACCACATGGTAATGTTGATACATCTGGGGTATCTTGACCATCTGAAGTTGCCATAACTGTAATAGAAAACATTTGTTCATATTTCTATGTACTGATATGCTTTTAGTCTGGCAGTTGTACTTCTTTCTTGTTTAACAGTGCATTTAGTACTTATCACTCATTGATGGGCTTTATAGTGGATAGCTTTTGTCATATATAGTTATTATTGATTTGTCCAGTATCAGTTTCAATGTTGTAAAATACTAGTTGTGCATTATTGCTCACCTATAGATTAATTAAAAACATATTTTGTGTGTTTTAAGTAGGTATTGATTTAAGAAATAATTGCCATGGAGTTGATCTTAATCAAGCCGGAAAATATAGTATTGTTTACTGATGACCTTTTATGTTGACCTTTCGTATTCTGGCTGCTTTTGACATTAATATCCCACCCATCTCTTTTTACTTGGGCCTATAATATCCCATCCATTTCCTGTCAATTTTGACCACTAATCCTTTATATCAAAATTCTTACTTATGCCTGAGTATTCGTATTTCTTGTTTACTTCGGTTTTATTATCCCACCTGTTTCCTGTTGACCACCTTTATTCATACCTCACCCACCTCTTCTTTTCTTTGGTCTTTTCTATACCACCTATTTCCTGTTCTTTATTGCGTTTTTCCATATCACATCATACCCATTTTTAGTGACTGCATGGCTATTTATATCTCGCCAACTTCTTTGTAACTTTGAACATTCTTAGCCCACCCACTTCTTAAAAACTTTGACCATTTTTAAGAATGACAATAACCTTTTATATTTCATCTTTCTTACTTTTCTTTCATATCACACCATACCCATTTTCTTTGTGACTGACCATTCTTATCACACACAGTTCTTAGAGACTGACCATATCCAACCATTCCTAGTTGCTTTGATAATTCATATCCCACCCACTTCTTAATAAGTTAATCATTCTTATCACACCTAAATTATTATTTTTTATTTAATTTCTAAATTAGCAAACATATTTATGTATGTATTAGAATCTCATACATACCTATTTTTTAATCACAGTATATCCTGAGTCTGATTATAATAAACACCTTTTTAAAATAAAATCAAAATATTTTCTTAACTTCCTTTTATACCTTATTGTTTCTCAATTGTTAATGTTAATACATCTAATGTTGAATCTCCAACGACATCAATGCACAGGAAGATAACTATGGTGAATGGACTTAAGCTTATGTAATTATTGAAAGACATTGACTGTTAAGATTTCATTCACATTTGGATAGAATTTATCTACAGTAAAACTCTTGAAAAACCGGACCTCTTCCGGACTGGGCCTAAGGTCCGATTTACTGAGAATTATGTATTTTTTCAGAGAACTTTTAAAAATGAAATAAAAATGTCTGATTTTCAGGAAATTCTGGTTTTCTGTTGTTTTTTCTGTATTTGGATGCTACGCTGTTATTTTTGCATTAAAATTGACACAATTTGACAAAATTTACAAATTTATTTTTTGGCCTTACTGGTATATACTAAATGCAGGAGTGTAAGGTCTGTAATAAGCTAATTAGCTTGTTGTATTTTTTCTTGTTATTTGTCACCTGTGACACATGAGGAAGCTGTCCTGCTAGCTATGAAAGGTTGGTCCTACCCAGATGGTGTCTTCATCTGTCATTAAAGTTGGAAAGTTGCCAAATGACTTTTTTTGTGACATTACACTCCAAGTAAATAGTTTAATGTCAGATAAAATCAGTCACTACCCTCATTTAGTACATGTATAGTCTCACAGTGTTTACTAAGAGAGAGAATTAATTGTGCAGGTTTGATGAATAAGTTATAATACAATAAAACCCATGAAAACTGAACTCCCAGAAAACCAGAATTCTCTGAAAATCAGATGATTTTTCAAGTCCACATTATTTTCGAAATTTATCAAAAATTCTCTGAAAACTGGAATTCTCAGATTTTTGGCCGAGTCCAGAAGGGGTCCAGTTTTCAGGCGTTTTACTGTTGTATCCTTTTAAAAGAATTTGAAATTAGATATTGCCTGGTTTTTGCTATATTAAAGGGATAAAATTCATTGTGCTGAGAATACGTTAAACTATAAAAATAAGAATCTTACTTTTAAAGAGAGATAATTCAACGTACAGTGATACTGAATGAGTATTTGCAGGATTTCGGCCCTTTATTTAACATATTTTCTTTAATCTGTTATAGAGTAGTTAGCTTCGAGTGTTGAATTCTTTATCATTCAACTTTATTTACACCATATGCATAGAAAATTAGATATGTAAATTATACTGATCACCAACCATTCACAGATTGAACCGGACATTCATATTCCAAGCTTTCCTGTTTTCCTGGTTCTAATAAAATCGAACAATACAGTCCTTTGTTTAAAAAAAAACTTTTTATCATTTAAGGTACCAGATATGCAGGAGATACAGTCACGTTTAGCGTATGTAAGTTGCATCAGACAACTGGAACTTGTTAAGAACAGTGATTACTGTGAATATATACGACCACCAATAGACAAGTATGGTACTTTACAGTTTGGAACATTCGATGAAATCATGGTATGTTATGATAGATTGTAGAATCAGTAGTATTTGTGAATGATTAATTCAATTATACAGTCAATCCTGTGTTAGTAGTCTCCTCTGAATAAAGGCCACCCTGTCAATAAAGACCATTCTTTCAAAAACTCATTGATTATTCAGAACAAAGCATCTTCAAAATAAAGTTACTTGCAAATAAAGGTCACATATTTTCTTGCCATAGAGTGGCCTTTGTTTGCAAGTTTGACTTTGACAATCAAGTTGGTAAAGGTTATGTGTAGAAATGATTGTTCAGTATAATCCTTAAGACCTTGATATTTGTTAGAGTAACTTTTTACTATCAACACTTCTATTTTCATTTAGATGGATGCATTTAATTGATACATCTGACTGAAAACTTTTATTAGTGAAAATCGATTTTGGTCTCTCAAGGGAGGTGTTTATAGACATGTTTAGTACTGTCTTTTTTAGCTTGGCTGTTTTCAAAGAAAAAGTCAAGGGGTCTGCGTCTGTACAAAATCTTAATGTAGCTCATAACGCAGGAACTACGGTATTAGAAGTAGCAACATGAAACTTCTTAGGTGGATAGATCTCACTGAGGCGTTGTACAGACGAGTGTTGGCACAGCTTGCGGCGCTCTTGTTTACATTTTTTGTGCATGTAGATAAGTGATTAAAATTCAATTAAATGTGTGTGTGTATTAATAGGATGTTGGATACAATCATGGTAAAACAATGTTGGGTGGATGGGAGAAAGGTGGACTTATTACCAAGTTATTTCAAGAGAAAAGGACATCGGATACCAAGGTCCAGTCACGTGGCTCAGATTCAGATATAGTAAGTGTTGATTGATGGTACTATTTATAATCAAATTGCTTAACATATTACTGAGAATTTTGTAAAAAAATGAAAAGTTTTTGATTTTTTTTTTTGATAAAGAATATTTAATTTGTATTTTGACCATTTTTGGTGAGATTTTTAATATTCTTTTTATCTTTTAAAGTTTGTGAATATTTGATATTGATAAATATGCTCAAAATTGAAAGTTGGATAATTATAAAGTCCATGTTTTATGATTTCAACTTTTCTACCTTAAAGATGGAGGAAGAGCCTATGTATACACCTGGGTAGAACCACTGACACTCAGTAAGCTAGCTTGACTGTACTCACTATAGTGAAATTTGGTTCTGTGCGGGATTTGATTTTACTGCGGAAAGAGGCTTGTGATGACTAGTCAGAGAGACTGTAATCACTTAATCCTGGAGGCAGCCAGTACATGCCTTTACATACAGTATATTTCTAAACTGACCTGCCTATATGGTCTGAGTGGTTAAGGTCGCTGACTTCAAATCACTGTAACCTCTCACTGATAGAGGGTCCCGCTACAGACCATGTCACTTTATGTGAGAAAGTAGGCAGTTGCTTACAGAGGATGGGAGTCTAGTACTTGTTCTTCTCAGGAATGATGATTAGGTGAATTATCCGCATCATATGCGTCTGACTGTTGAAAAGGGGCATAAAACTCGATATAAACAAACAAAATCTAAACTGCATTTAGTGCTAATTATAATTTATATATATAGTGTAAATGATGTCATTGTATGATCTTATGTTGTATTTGTGATGTTTAACATAGAACAAAAATGTTCATTTCTGTTAAAGGGACGCACTCCTAGATTGGCATATTTCACCGACTTAGCAGAATTGGTATCTAAGATAGAAGAACCTAGAAGTTCCGTATCGTTGTATGATGCAGATGATTCAGGTACTTACTGGACTGATAATCCACTGTTTGACTCACAGTAAAACCTCACTTAGCTATGATAGCTGACTTACGCCATGTCATGTTTTCTAGCTTGAAGGTGGTGGAAGACCTTATAATTTTCGCATATCGTGGCAAAAGAGCAAAAGGATGACAAAAGAAAGGCAACAATATGACACCAAAAATGTGTCGTGTTTTCTTATTATTAATGCGAAAACACAACACATTTTATGTGTCGTATTGTCACCCTTCTTTTGCCGTCCTTTCACTTTTTTGTCACGAAAACACAGAAATACAGAAGCACATCAAAGTCAACATTGTCGTCCCTTCATGTTCTCGCATTGCCGTGGCGAAAAAAGCGAAGATACAACATAACATAAATCAGCCACCTTACTTTGCAAATAAGTTCTTATTACGATCACCACATTATAATGGCCGCTTTTGTCTGACTTGTTTACTGAATTACTTCTATATTTCAGACCCACCTCCATGGTCGAGTGGTTAAGGTCGCTGACTTCAGATCATTGTAACCTCTCACTGATATAGGGTCATGGGTTTGAGCTCTGCTACCGACCTTGTCTCTTGATGTGAGAAAGTAGGCAATTGCTTAAGAGGATGGGAGTTTAGTACTGGTACTAGTGTCTTTCCAGGAATGATGATTATGTGAACTGTCCGCCTCATATGACTCTGTCTGTTGAAAAGGGGATTAAAACTCAAAAAAAAAAAATGTATATCTCCAATTGATGATAAGACCACTACAGTATCATTACCTATTATTTATGTCCCTACCCCAGTCCAGACTGTGTCCAAAGAATTGATCCAAATTGCATACGAGATCATAGGATATGGGGAGAAAAAACAATTTACAAGGACCATGGCTCTATCTTACTTATTATTTGAGTTTCTTCCCTTTACTTAATTTTCTTACTTAGAGTGTAAGTCTTAGAGTGCTAAAGGGAAATGATGCAAAAATTGCTTACAATGGTAAAGCATAATGAGACAAAGTACATAGCTTAGAAGTCATTACTGTTGCTACTTTTTTATGTCACTTTTGAAGTTGGCAAACAGGAATTTATATGTCCGTCTGTTTGATTTTCTGTCTTTTATTTTACTCCCTTTCATTTTGAATGGATGAGAAAGAATATCTGATATGAATGAGCGTGTTTCATTTTGCACAATACTCAGTATCATATTTTTATATTCTCAGACAGCTGGGGGGTATGTGTCATTCATTTTTGACATATCTTGTAAGTGATTATGCCCCCATTTCTTCATGTCTGTAACCAAACCTTGTCTGACCAATAACTAGAGAATGGATTGGCTTAAGCTCTTCAAATTTGGTTAGGTGGTTGGTCATCACATGTAGATGACCCCTATTGATCTTGAGGTTGGTATGTCAAAGGTCAAGGTCACAGGGGGCATCCTTGTTTCACAGACATGTCTTGTTTTCATTTATCTTTGTATATTTTTCAATACCCTAAAGTAATGCCTTTCTAGGCCTTACATGTACTATGAGTGTTACTGTTTATTTCTCAGATTCATATGAGGATGATGAAATGATGGATTCAGACAGGAATCAACATGCTAACGATGACTATGGAAATGGAAGTCTACCCCCTGTGGACTTTGCTTTGGCTGAAGATGATGAAGTTGCTGATGATGAAGCAGTTAATGAAGATGATGATGATGATGAATACATTACTGACAGTGATGGGGAAGATGTGTTCCCAGACTTGGCAACATTTAGAACTGGAGGAACTGAGGTACTGAGATTTTTTTTTCTATATGGTATTCAGCATTTCTCAATTGATTATCATGACCGATCTTGATTGGTTAGTGTTAGTGAGCAGGTATTGTGTTTTCTACAATCACTGACTAGTTCTTCAATAACCTTTTGACGCTTTGAGCGCAGAAATAAGTTTAAAGAAATGTCAGATTCTCAGAGAATGTTATGTGTAAGAGATGCGACACTCTTACTCAGAAAACCAATTTCACATCACCACATGGCATTGTATTTAAATTCAGCCTTACCATTGGTCAAATTCAGCCCTTTTTTATGGCAAATTTGGGGCCGATTTTTTACCCCATGTCCTAAGCTGAATAGTTTGTATTTTTCCCCAACCAAAACATTTTTTTACACTGACGCATAATTCCCCTCGAAAAAGGCCCCGCCACCCTTCCCCAAACCTTAAAAAAAGGGCTGAAATTCAAGCCTGTTCTCAGAACCAACCAATCAGAGGCTTTTGTTTCGTGACAGATATAGATTATCTCAGAGGCTGGCTTACAATAAATGATCAGTTATACAGTGAAACTGTCTAATTTGGACTTTTAATATCTGGATTAGAGGAAACCTTCAGAATAGAAGACTGTTCAGATTTTATTGGTTTTTATTCTGTGCCAAAAATGTACAAAGATTTTACAAAAGTTATTTAGTTAAATGGGTATCAAAATTTTCGCAGATTAAGGTAATTTCCAGATTCTGGTTAGTGGGTCTTGATCAGAGGGCTCCACTCTATAAGTGAGATAAGGTGACAATGGTTTAGATGTTAAGATACATTAACATTTGAATTTGTGGTTGTTTTTTTTCCATCATAATTGGGTTTAACTTTATACTTCACAAAATTGCTAAGTTACCACCTGTATTTTTTTCTTTATTATTTCTTATCTATGGGTAATTGCCTTTAAGTAATATTCATTTTAATATTTTATTAAATGTTCATGGATATTTGATTAAATAATTGTTTTATTTCAAACTTATGACTGGTTTCTGTTTTTATTTGGATATCTGTAAAAGAAAGGAACCAAAATGAATTCCTCCTCCTGATAAGTTATAACATTGTTAAAATATAGGTGGTAACTTTACAATTTTGTTAAGTATACATTCTGTGCATAATGATTCTTTCATCAGCTTTATGTGTATATCTTATATATCTGCATTCTTCAGAATGTTGTAATGTGTACTTGCTTTAATAATTCTTTAGCTTTTTGTATGAATTTACTCCACTGCCTATTTAACAGTATATATTTTTTCATGATGCTTTTTACATTTAATCTTTAAAACCATTCTTCAGTAGAATATAATTGTTATTTGTAAACATTTATTTACTGATATTGTGCGATTTTGTTAATCTGTCAAAGCTGCATAATTTCACAGTCAATGCTTGCATTTATTTTTAGTTTCTGTAATATTTGATTACTTTCATAATCTATATGATAATTTTTGTTATACTGGTTGTCTAATGTACGAACATGTAATTAACGATGAGCTACAGAACATTAGATTAACATGTGGAATGGTCCATTTAAACGAAAACTATCAATTGTGTTCCGAAGCTATAAACAATCGCATTCAGCAACCATGTGATTATTCAGCTTTTACAGTTAAATAAAATCACACTATAGCAGTAATATATAAACAATTAAATACAATTGTTTATTTGTGGATGCATTCCTAGCCTTGCCTGACCTAGATGTTGCTTGCAGCATGCACTTAGTTGCAATTTTGATGACTTTTGTGCACCAAACGAATGT
The DNA here is from genome assembly GCA_964023205.1 of Lutraria lutraria. Taxonomy (NCBI): domain Eukaryota; kingdom Metazoa; phylum Mollusca; class Bivalvia; order Venerida; family Mactridae; genus Lutraria; species Lutraria lutraria. The sequence goes on from OZ026834.1 coordinate 28,939,139, forward strand.
CATTATTGGATGACTGTAATTGATCAATCTATTTTTTCACTCTCTGTTTATCTTATATTTGATAAGACTGAGTATATGGAATTCATACTCATTGCAAAATTATTACTTTTTCAATGAAATTAAAATGTACCTTATTTTTGACTTCTTCTTCAATTCTTCCTTATGTATCTGTACAGAGTACAAAGTGTTCATCTCCTATTTTTGTCATGGAACTACACATGTACCCATTGTATACTGATTTGATTTGACTTAACTTTTTGTTGCTTTAAATATGATACTTTATTAATAATGGTCATGATGTGGTATTGGTTGCATTATGTCAAGATTAAGCAAATCATGTTAGTCAACTACATGTCATTATCCTAGATCAACTGATCAAGTCCCAAGTTCTCATTGATTGACTGACATTATCGAAGGAGGATTGCCAATTTATATCTTTTTTAAACCCCTTTCCGCACATAGGGCCACAATAGTCAAGTTTGATGGTTTGTTGAGATATTAGATGAAGAAGAAAGTTGCTTGACTAACCAAATGACAGGCTTACAGGGTATTGGTGCTACTAGACTATATATAAATGCTTTTGTTATAATATTTTACTTTTGCTTCATTTTTGTAGCTTTACAAGTAACAGTGTGAGTAAGGTAGCTTTGTTTGCCTGTTTTCATGTGGCTGTAGATAATAGATATACCCTGTATTGATCCCCTTGAATCTATTCAACATATATTTAAAAAAATTCAAGTAAAATCATAGTATGACAGAGGTACAGTGTCTGTAACTTCATATTGATATGTGCTATGTTTTGCGTCTGTCTGTTAGCATTGAGATGGTTCCATTGTCTTGATTTGAGCAGTCTGTGGACACCAGTGCTTGGCTTATTAAACATTTGATGTACAATGTATACGAAAGACATACATGTATTGTCAAACCTATGAACAAAGGCCATCCTTGGGAAAGATAGAATGATGCTGTTATTGACTGTTAGCCTTCATTTGGAGGTCATTTTTTTCTAAATAATAAACAACAGTTTTAAGAGTATAGTCTTTATTCATAGGGTGGCCTTTATTCTGAGGTGGCTGCTAACACAGGTTTTACTATATACATAAAAAATTGTATTGGTTTTTATGCCAAGCTCCTGTTGTCTTTGGCACTGGTAAGACTTTGATTTACCAATTCATCAAGTTTTGAGCTATGCTAGCTTGACTGATATGGCTTTCTGTTTGGACGATTTCAAAAGTGCCATTCTCTCAGTCTGAGCAAGTCAGCACATGTAAAGATATTGCATGTTGGTGGACAATTTGATGGTAAAACCGTACGACGCAGTCACTTGGAGTGGCTTGAAAACGAGAATGAACTTCTCGTCTGACCCAATATAACATCCAAAACATCAATCCTGGTCAATATCTTTACATGTGCGTACTCAGAAAATCCATAGCTAGCTAACTGCATTTCGATATTTTTACACCAAGGCATGTATTCTTCATAATTTTGGAAAAACTTACCTTGTTTACAAACAATATGGGTGCTCACAACGAGGACGGAAGTTCCTCACAACATTTTTGCCGAAGGATAAATTACACTCGTTATGAGTTAAACGGGCGTGAAGATGGACAGAATAAAAACAGTATCTCACCATCACAAACTAGAGCTATTCTATGATATTTTATACTACCATTATTTTGAATTTGTAACTATTTAAATATATGTTGAATGATTATCCCACCCTCACTCATTCTAACATGTACATTGTTGTATACTGGTAGTCTGTTTCATCTTATGTATGTATACATATATCATTGAATTTCTTTAAACCATGAATACTAGTAAGTCAAATCTATAATTGTATTTTTTTGTCATTTATAGATAAATTACTCCTATCAGCTTCTCTATTCTGTGAACTATGTGTTACCTCATGTTGAAGTACATGTATGTGGTAACTGTATGCAAGCTAATTTTCGAAAGTACATACAAGCTTTCAATATTTCCATGGCTACCTTAAAAAATAGAACCACAATATGCATGGACTATCAGTTATGCTGTTAACCAGAAGAATTTTTGCTCACTTTACGATACTCAATTTGGATACTTATTGAGACATTTTTGTTGTTCGGTACGAACAATAAAGTTATTACCATTTTTCAACAATCGCTCAGTTTTCTGCATACCGAACAGCTTCCATTAACCTTCCGCCTACGAACAGTTCAAATTTTTCAATTCAATGGCATAAATACAAATTCAAATATCATGTGCGTATAAGTCAAAATCAGATGGCTATGCAATATCATAAACGAGCAATACTAGACAGTCATAAAAAATCTAAACAATCCTATCCCTGGGATTACTACAATATTTACCATCAGTACACACATTTCAAGGAAGGATGAGGTCATAATCCTCATGCTTTATATGCTAATTTAGTCTGGTTCCTAGCTTCTGTTGTAAACGTTTAGAAGTCATCATTGAATTCATGGACGATGCGATGATAACTGGGTGTCAACCAGATATTTAAAAAAGTGGTTCATCCGGAAATTATAATCGATTAATTTAATGCTTATAATGTGTAACTTTTTCTATGAGCATGTCTTCATGTATGAAATATTACATTCTGCATTAGTTGAAAATACAAAGAGGCAGGTAATGTAGACTATATAATATTATGCTAATTGCTGAACTACTTTTGGTGATCAGATGGAAAACATAAATCAAAGTACTGAAAGCACATGGAACGGGAACAACTGTAACAACTGCATAGCGGGTGTAGAAAAGCATTAGTCGTACTTAAGTCTGCATCAAAATTCATGTGCGAACTATCATTCGGATTCATTCGGACCCTACAACAAAATTTAACTTTTAACTGCTTTGTAGTTCCCAACAACAGCAGAAGCTTCAGAGCTTTGATTCATATATATGCTTACGGTAACTTCTCTTTATATTTAAGTTTTGACATGTCATATTAGAATATACATTGTATTACTCTTCATATACCATTTTCTTTCAACTAATTAACTCACTGGGGTGTGATACATTTCATGAGCAGGAAATGCTTATTTAGGACCAAATATTTTACGCTTAAAATCTGTTCATACCATAATAATACCATCATATGAAACATATATTTTATTTTATGTAAGAAATATACTTTCATAATATGTATTATAATGTTGAAGTAACAAAATTTGATCATTCAAAAACAGGTTAAGAATAGGTCCAGTAAAAGTTCATTCGGTCTGGTAAAATTTGTGCCTTCACAAGACCGAATGTCCGGTCATTGAAAAAGTTATTTGTTAAGACTGGAGTTCTCAGTTAGATGAAACAGACTTAATGTCACCCCTCCTGTAAGTTTATTGTTAATTTGTACTAATATATTCAGTACTAGCATGTCAGTTCTATAGTGCATGATGCTTCAGTTTGCTTATATGGTGAGGAGGTTACATGTTGATTATTTTTTGTAATATTACTCAAGATATTGTGGTTGATTTTATTCTATAGATTTTGAAATTTGAACCTTTGGTGCCATGACAACATTTGTGTATATTTTGTTGTCAAGCACGAAATTTCTTTATTGTGATATACATTTGAATTTCAGGTTTGAAATACATTGTAATTATTTTGAAATTATAAATGTATAAATGTTTCTATCAATGCGGTCTACAAATGATTATTCATAGACAAAAACAATGGAATGGTACATTTCTTTATATGTCCTTTATGTACAATCATGTACGTATGTTGTGATATGTATTGGGCTGCAGCCATTATGCAGTGGTTAGTACTTTGGACTTGTAACATGGCAATCTGGGTTCCATTCCCAGTTGCGGCAGGTCATACCCTTTCCTGAAAATTTGACAACAACGTTGATTTTCCTCCACATATGGAGAGGTTGCCAGTTCCTTGTGGAATGGTAAGTTAGTATTGGTAAGAATACCGTACAGACTTGTTTGGTGAAATGGTCACCGTATAATTTTTTTACTGAAAAATTGATAAAAAAATTACATTAAACCAAAATAAATAAATTGATGCATTATAAGTATGAGCTAGTCTCACAATGTTTCTGAAATAATAATTGAAGATTGGAAAGTGAATGCAGTGAGATGTTGACATTGTTACCTCCAGACCTGAGGGATGTCACTGTTGCATACTTCTAATGAATCGTTTCAGTCATTTTATATTAGTTTGTTTAGGTAAATTATGGTAACCTCTCCAAAGCAACACCTTTTGGGAGTATCAACATTATGTTGTTGCTGAGAGGTTGTTGCTTTTGAGAGGTTAAATTGATAGTTTAATCATGCAGTAGAAAAAATCATGCTGTTGTTGAAGAGTGGTTGTTGCTCAAGAGAGGGTTCCTCTGGAGAGGTTGTACTGTATTTAGTAAAGGATGTTATTTTCATACCATTTAAGCATGGACTCAAATGTTGCATATTGTCTTAGTCAATGTATTAGTCAATAGAAAAACTTCATTCATAGAATCTTATCCCTCCTGCCCCTTGGTAATCTGTCTCCCCCCCCCCCCCCCCCCCTAAAAAACATTAATTTGAAAAATAAAAGGTAAAATCCCTCGCCTGACCTAATTTTCCACAAAATTTGGATGAGAATCTGCTTATCCGTGTCCTATATCCTTTTTACCAAAAAAAAATTATCAAAAATGAGCTTATTAAACTATGTACTCAGGCGGTACTAACAAACCTGTGGTGATGAATAAGTTATAAATTTGATTTAAAACACCATCATTTTACCCCAAATTACATCAAATGAAAACAAATTGTCACAGAATTTAATCCCATTCAAATGATATACAGTCAAACCTGTGAACAAAGGTCACCTTTGGGAAAGACAAATTGTGCCCTTTATTGCCAGGTGACCTTTATTTGGAGATTATTGTATTCTAAATTATCAATGACTGTTTTAAAAGAATGGCCTTTATTCACAGTGTAGCCTTTATTCGGAGGTGGCCGTTTACACAGGATTGACTGTGTATATTTACCAACTATAATGAAGACATAGTTATAACTAAGGTGTTTTATATTGAATTTATTACAATTCTACCATCACAGGTCCATTACTAATGCCTGTGTAATTAAGTTGTTTTTTAATATATTGAAATGTTGTATGTTTTTCTTTCTTTCTATTTCTAGCAAGTCGCTGGTTCCGGTCTCCCCCGCCGTCTTTCGGGATTCCTGAAAAGGTGAAGGACTGATACATGTAATTATCTACAAAATGCAAAACTACTATCAACTGTGATATTAAAGATTGACATCTTAACTGTGAAATATCTCGGTGAAATTTTCCTGTAAGCCGATTGGTTACATACATGGATTCGCAACTTCCCTATGAACAGTTTAAAGTAATCAAATCCCGCGATAATAACACGTGAATCAGTGGGATTACATGCTCTTGTTTACAGAAGCGAAAATACGAAAATATCCGTGATGATCCGAATGTTAATAACAGCGAAAATATCTGTGGTATTCCGAAAGTTTCATCTCGGAGAAGAAAGGATTATAATAGTTGTCCACCATCTTGGAATTTAAAATGTTCGACTGATGCCTTTTTCAATGCTTATACTTAGACTTTGTGGATTATAAATGTATCTTAATATCTTTAAGGAATTTGTTGCATCCTTTTAAATACAAATTTCCCGTGCCCAGTTGCCAGAGTTTTTTAGTGTAATCAAATTCGTAAACACCCAATTACAGCTGTTGGACATTGCAAGGCTGGACATTGCCGAGTATATAGTAATGCATTGTGGGATCGTCGAACGATATCGTTTGAGCTATTTTTAGCAGTTGCAAATCCATGTATGTATATAAGTCCTTGTTGTAACTTACCAAAATAACAAGGATTTTATCATCTTGTATATGAGTATGAGCTATTGAGCTGTTTTATCACCAAATATTCGTATGAAACACCATAGTGACAATCACGGTTTTATTATGTCGCTTCTTTTCCAATGCTGTGATTTTCACAAACTGATAAATATGTCAGAAAATGTTGAACAATGCAAACCTGGGTGTTTTGTCTTCCTGTAGATGGGTGTTGTAAGCCTTTCATAAATTGTTTTGGAAAATATTTTATTTCTTATACTGAAGTTATATTTACCATGTTAATCCTTATAAGCCCCCCCCCCCCCCCGGGACATTGCATTTTCAAAATGGGGGGTTCTGATTATAATCACTTGAAAGGAATCTTGTAATATGTTACCACCAATAAAATGTTGGAATTTAAAAGGCATTTATTTTGGTGTCTTGCATATGGCTTTGGATTTATACGCTTCTCTTGAGCAATGTTGTTGGGTTTTTTTCCATAAAATATCACCGACACTTTTTTTAGATCAAATATGGTATGTTTGTTTGAATCGTGCTTCTATATAGAAATGTGCCATTTATTATTGTCAGACAGTGACTGTTATGACCTTACTAACTTTTTTTTCCACATGTTTGGATACATTGAGCTTTATTCTGATAATGAAACACAAAGACAATCTCATGAACTTTGTAATTCTAAATCTATGAAAGTGTTTGCTTATTCTTTGATGGCTTTTTTCACTATTATTAGTAATTATATTGTGTTTATACTGGACGGATGTATTGCCATACCATTGTGAGAAGCTCAGCTCTCACATAAAATAAGAAATTAATAGGAATATATAGCTCAGGCAATTACAACTATCTATTCAGGGGAGATAATCTCTGTACTTCTTTTACTGAACTCTCAATACATGTGATATTACTTAAGTTGTTGTTTGGTTTAAGATATTTAAATGGGAGCTTTTAAACCAAAGATTATTACACTGCATGTGTAAAAGAGAGCTTTCCATTTATTGTTTTTGCAAGCCAGTTGTTCGCTTTACATGTTGTTTATATAACATAGGCAGATCATTTTTAATCCGATGTCTATTGAAATTTCTCCAATTTTACATGCAGTTAATGTATACAAAAAGTATGCTGGAAATTTATTTTAAATTTTATGTATCCAAGATCATTTTTTGAGGTGTGTTTTTTTTAAAGAGATATGTAATGCACAAAAAAATGTTTATTTTTGGTAACCTGTCTGACCCTAATTATTCCGGTGACCCTATACTTTTTATTAGGACTGAGGAAGGGCACCAGTACGTCTAATGGCTCACTATTGTACCATTCCACACACTTCCAAGAGGCAAAAAAATAACCTACTTTATTTTTGATGAGCATATTATCAGAAAGAAACATTTTTTACGGCTAATTTGCATGTTATTCACTACAATGTGTCCTCTGGGCTTGGTTAATATAATAAAACAATAGAACCTCATTCAGCCCTTTTTTATGGCAATTTATGGCTCCATTCCCCAAGCTGAATAGTACATATATTTCCCCAAATTGGGAAAGGAAATCCCCAACCAAAATATCTTTTTACACTGTGTTTGATTACTTAGTAATTTTTTCCCAATCTGCCTATTTTTGACACAAATTCCCCTCAAAACCTTAAGAAAAGGGCTGACATTCTGTTGATCATATGAAGATCTTCCAACTTTTTGTATAAGAATTTCAAAAGCACAAGACACAGAAGAAATCCTGTTATTTTTATTGTATCTGAAAAAGTATTCATCATTTGTTCTGATTTTATGGTGGTTTTAATCTAGTTTTGTTAGAATATATACAGGGTATAAAAATTAACATGAAATAGAGGATTATCTTTTTTGTCCCCAAGACACTGAATCTAATGTGTTGTTATTTTCTCAAACATGAAATTTCTATTTCTCTATGAACTTTATCATTGATGTTTTCATCTTTGAACTATTTTTTAAAATAATTTACGAAAAAGTGGACGATAGAACATTAAAATTAGCCATGAATGATATAGATAAAGGTGTACTATTAATTTTATGGTAAAAAGGCTAGAAAAGAAACAGTCATGTTTCGTGGTTACTTGACTGAAAAAAGGGAAAGTGTAAGGATTGTGTGCCTTTTTTATAATGTTCGAACTACATTTATTCATTATACCCCCACCCACTATCAGTAGTTGGTGGGGGGTAAACTAGAATCATGTAAAGTGTCCTGTCCTGTTCTGTTGTGTCACATTTCTTTTCAGGGCTGTTACACAGTCTTCAAATTAGTGGATTGCCCCCTACCTGAAAGGATTTTTGTCCTTCTTAAAGTCTTTTGGGGGACTTTTAGAGTGTTTCCTTCATAAATTACAAAATTTGTATGTAATCAGACAACCTGTCACAAAAAATTAATTCAAAGACTGCATGGTTACATTGTTGTTCACTGATGGATTTCAAAAGAACTTTGCATGATTGTTCACCTACATTAGACTGTGTGTTATGCATAAGAACCAGGCCTGTACCACCTCCAAGGTCAAGGTCACACAAGAAGGTCAAAGGTCAAATATTGGGTTTGCTTTGTCTAGGTGCAACTCAAATTGTTCATTGAAAGAAATCCAATTTCTTTAAAGATGTCCCTTTACTATGACAAGGGCGAAAATAACATTAACACGTCTATGTCAAGGCAGCATGTGGTGGTATTTGTCACGTCTGTGACAAGCTCTAGTTTATTCTAGTTCTTATTTTATGTTGTGTTTTTAGACATGTCTCAAGTATTATAACGACTTTATTTACTAACCTAGTCTGGTTTTCCATTATCTACTACTTCTTATTGTCATCATAATATACCGGTACAGATGTTACATAAAAAAGATATCCATGGGGAATAAATTGATTTTTAAGTATAACAATATTTATGCTTATTAATGTTTAAAATCTGTTGTCTTTTTTTCAAATGAACTTACCACTTTAGCCATAATTTTGCGAAGTATAATCAGGCTAATGTTATTATTGTGCTACTTATGTAAAAGACCAAAAAAACATATATCAAAATCCTGCTTAGATATTTTATTGTGTAGCAATAAAAATGATGGAATTGTTGTGGTACTGGCCTATATCTTATATGTAAATGCATTGATAATATTATGTCTTGGGTATTTTTATGATCTATTGATTGTTGTCTCCACACATGTGCTTTCATATGTTATGCAAATTCTGGTTATTCATGATGGAACACAGATTGGAAAGTTCATTTCCGGCTACACTCTTTACCACTCTTTCTTTTATTGAGTTTCACAGTTCTCTTAGGCATAAAAAATGGTTATTTTCTGGTTATTAGACCTACATGTACCCTTATTTCCCCCCACCACCCTTGATATTTTATTTGGCCCTGTGAATAGTATATCCACATTCTCACTTATTTTACCTTTCCACATGCTTTCAAAAGCCCGAAAAGAGAAATCCCCTACCTACCAGCCCTATTCTTAATGAGCATAGGACCAGAAACCAACATAATTTTCTTCTTTTTGGCCTCACTGTACATCAACATTTACATACTGTGAAATATAATGTGCCTTGTGAAAGGTAATGACATTTTACAAGTTTTACTATCTAGGAATGTTCTATACAATGTGGCATTAATATTGTATGAGTATTGACAATGTTGTTTATTGTTATAAAATAATAATGTTTTTGTTTTTCCATTTAAGTTAGTGCTGTTGCTTTTGATGTTAACTCTGTGTGTTATTTTGTGTGGATGTGTATATTCATAAGATATTTTATTGCGATCTTTATAATTCTACATTGCTTACTGGTTGAAAAACATTATGATTGTGTAAGTAAACCTGTATCAAGTTTAGAGTCGAGTTGTTCTCTTTTTCATATCCCCGCAAATGGTTCTATTTTTCATATCCCCGTAAATGGTTCTCTTTTTCATACCCCCGCAAATGAAGTTTGAGAGGAGATATATTGGAGTCACTCTGTCGGTCGGTCGGTCGGTCGTTGGTTGGTCGGTCGGTCGGTCCGCATTAAGTTTGTGGAGCGAACTACTTCCACATTTTTTAAGCTATTGCAATGAAACTTCAAATATGTTATCACCATCAAGTGTAGATGTGCAAGACACAACTTTCATGCCCAGCGATTCACTCATTACAGAGTTATGTCCCTTTGAACTTAGCCATATAGTGTACTATTGCAGTAGTAGTGTCAAAGTGGTGGCGGGGGTATTAGTCACCTCTGTGACAAAGCTCTAGTTACACTTATACAGTCAAACCTGTGAACAAAGACCACTCCCATGAGAGCCATATGTGGTCTTTATTGACAGGTGGCCTTTGTTCACAGGTAAAGGGGTAGGTTCACTAAGGGCCAAAATTGGCCCTGTGTCAATTTTTGTCCAAAATCTCATTATAGGTTCTCTATTCATCATATTCAAATAAAACGTGAATTTTAAAACTATTATTGGAAGTGTTGCCATGGCAACAAAAATAATATTTTGCAATATAATGAAAAAAATGCTTGATTCATCTATTAATTAGATGAAATGTGATCAGTTTTGTTGTATATGTAATGAAAATGGGTAATGTTGATATTTATAAGTGTATTCTTTTGGTTGCCATGGTAACATATTGAAATTAATTAAACAATCTCATTTTTGAGATTTATAAAAAATCTCGTGATAGTTATTCAAGTTTTCATAAATGGATGAATAAATAAACTGATTTTGTATTTAAATGTTTCAAGTGTCCATGGCAACTGAATCATTCTTTAATGTGACCAGTAACTGTGGTATTATTTCAAGCATTATTGGAATGTATTATTCAAATCAGGCAACTATGGGGTAGCCTACTTAATGACAAAGTGTATGTCTGTCTCAAATTATCTCAAGAATTTTGTTATATGTTCTCTTATCATTAAACTGGATCCAGAAAATGGACTTTATTTAAGCAAAAATGTTACTATGGCAACAAAAGGAATATTTTGTCAAAAATGCCATTTTTCATTTGTTGACTGAATGAATTTCATCTGTTTTCTTGTTTATGTTGTGAAAAAAAAGATTTTTTTTTATTCTGGTTACATATTGCTGATAATTAAAAAATCTTACTCTGAACTTTCATCAAAAAGCATGACAGTTCATGTAGTTTTCATGATGCTTGATTGCCAGTAAGTGGTACAACATTATATTGTAGTGCATTTAGATATTTGGTTCCATGGGACTAGATTAATTTACCCCAAAAATGTTCATTACTGCATATGCAAGTAAATAAGGAATCTCTGTTTTGTACTTCTGCAATCTGCATTTATTTCACATACACATGATACATACAATATGTCAAAACGTTTTTATCAACGAACACACATAGAATAAAAGTTTACAATGCTGTTTGCATAAATTCGATGTCTTCAGTGGAAAGCTTGTATAAATATACATATATTTCAATAATGCATATATATTAAAAGAAAATATTAATTTTAAACATGTACAGAAGTGAAGCAAGTACAAATTTTAAATTGAATTGTTTTTACTCACAATATTGCAATAAAATCTTCCTGAAAATTTATCACAATTATTATAATGGCAATATTTTATGATATCAATGTAGCAAAATGATCATGAAAGATATATCATATTCAGAACAATAAAGCGCTAGCGGATTTGGGGGGGGGGGGCATCTGTCTCACCATCTCCCCTAAAAGTTCATGACCAAAGTTAGAAAAGTGAAATAGCCTACTTTCCTGCTGAATATTATACCCCTAGTCTGATATCCTGGATTAGACACTGAAAGAGCTTTGGTTACAGAAATCATGTAGTAAGATGTTCTTGAAAATGCTTTACAATTACCACTTGTAACAACCAGTATATTTTATTTTAATGGCTGGATCATAGCAGTATATTGAAATTCTCCAGATCTTCAACAGTGGTAAGAACTTGTTATGACTACAATATACTGAAAGATAAATAATTGACAGATAAACAACTGAAAATAATTACAATATAATTAATGCAAGTTATTGATGTATACACAGTCAAGAAAAGTATTCAATGGAAAACATACCAATTTGATTTACATTATGATTTCAGTTGATGTAAGATGTTTTTCACACAGATGTACATAATTAGTTAATCAGTTAAACATTCATCCTCATTAACATGATTTAACAGACAAATCCTCATTAAAAAAAATCAGGACCAAATAGAGAAGAAGTATGAAGAATATAAATATGTTCTTGATTTTTTTTTTAAAAAGTGCCAGAGAAACTAAACATATTTTGACTGACCATATTTACTAGTAAACTATTCAGAAGGCCTACAACTTCTTACACTTCATAGATCTGAACTGGCATAATTATGATACTGAAAGAAGATAAATACATTCAATTCAATTCTATTGAAATGCAGGTTTAATGAATATTTGTAATCCATACAGTACTGGCATTATACACTTATAATAATCAGAGGCAGATCCAGGGTTGCCGGTTAGGGGGCGTTGGTGTAATATTTAGGAAAGTAGACAGTGGGGAGGCTGTGAAGATTTTTCATTTGAAGAACTGAAATGGTGCATTCTGGTGAGCTTGTCTGGTCTGTTTTTTCTCATTTAATTGGTTGCGGTTGCTAGAAAACCCAACAAAAAAGGAAAGATCAGAGCACTTCAGAATTCAGTAAATTGAATCATATTTCATTTCAATCCATGCTCCGTGACTTTTAGGGGCGGGGGAGATGCTGTGTGGGCCATCCTTCTGAATCCGCCTCTAATAATGAAGTTAATATAGCATAGTAAGTCAGATAGATTATGGTAGGACCCCATGACATCAGCATTGCATCTCTGACAAGTGGTCAACATTCCCATACTCAGCAGCACATGTACTCACTACAGCATCAATATTTCACATAATTCCATATACTTATAATGCAAGTATATTATATATAGTAATACTGGCCCCTTTCAACAGTCTTGTTTTTTGGTAAACTATTTATCTATTCACATGTGGTAAAGTGTCCGACTAGGCCCTACAGTACTAGCGGTCATGGATTCATTCCCCAGTGAGGGCCATATGGAGTTTTTCTCATGATTTAGGCCTACTTTACACTACTCAATTCACAAACAAGTATCAAAATATGCATGTTATACATATGTAATAGGAGGAAAATAATGTACCCGATGCGGGTCTTGAACCCGCAACCTCCTGCTTGCAAGTCAGATGCTCTACCAACTGAGCTAATCAGGCTGGTGAATATTCTAACCAATTTATAAATACACTATACAACATTGCTACATTAATACGAGGTTCATGATATTAAGGTGTTCAAATGTTTTGAATTGTTAGGATTGTACCATCCTTAGTTAAGTATTTATTTTTCCAGGTTAACTTTATACTGTTTCTGTATTTCAGATTCACGTCCATTGACAGTTCAACCGGATCAAAAAGCTACTGATAATTATCACTTCGACAAGTTTAAAAAACAGATGAGAAGATGATACTGTACGCTTAATGCTTGAGTTGAAAGAAAACCCTGTCACTGCTCATAATAAGGCATCAATTATACATACTTAAATGACTTTGACTTTGGGAACATGAAATATGCAGAGATACTGATATCTCTTCTCTTATGTTTCTTCTTTACTGTATAGTAGTTACAGAGATTGATTCCTGTGATTGTCTTCAGACATGCTGTATAGGTTGTTGTAAAAAATGGACAATAGCGCAGTAGAGAGTATGTGTATTAGGAGATAATCAAATTTGAATGCTGGCAAATTGAAATTATAAGATAACTGTTTTTTTATGATAGAAGTCACTTTTGATTTGGTTTCATAAATACAGAAACAACCTTACGGTAATTTGAAAAAAATGTTGTGGGAACTGAGAAAATAAACTGGTCACAGTAACTCTTTTAGTTTGTTAATTTATTCATTACTTCATATATATTTGTACAAATTTGTATCATTTTAAAATACACAATATAAATTATTCTAAACGGAGGTAGTTACCGGTAGTTGGATAAAAGTGTATGTTTCAAAAAGTATACCTACCAGTGAGTAATATTGCCTGATTAAATAATAATATACTTCAAATGATGCATTGATCGTTCATGTTAATCAAAACAATTTTGAACAAATAACCAATGACTATTACATACTGGACTACTAATAGAATTTCAATTTGATAATAGTAATCAACAGAGTATACCTGCACTAACATGAGAATATTAGACTTAAGGCAATCATAATTAGCATCAAAACGTTTACAATAAACCAACAAGAATGATGATGACTATTAATTAGTGATTGTAATCAGTCCATGAACATTTCGTTGATTAATCAGAGGCAAAAGTCAGTGATTAATCGATTAAAACTGATTAAATAAGAATGGTCAAATGTTGTTAGTATTGCATGAATTTAACATCCCTTACACCAATCGAATAGCACAAAATCAATGAGAATTTAAATATTAAATTATTGAACATTATTAAGATGTTTGAGTAAACATCACATCAAAATATACTGATTATTCAACAAACTACAATGGGCCAGAATTATGCTGCATTTACAGTTAAGCTTGAACAGCGTCATCTTTAAAGTAAAACTGTGTAAGGTCTGCAGTATTATAGTCAAGAACGACAACTATGTACAGACATCAACAATCAGTTGCCGAAATGGGAGCATCGTCACGTCAAAGACCATACGTCAATGATTCATTGAATAAATGATTAATCAGAACATCACTACTACTAATAAGGAAATATCACTTGCTATTTTCTTCTACAAAGGCATTCTGTGTTCTATTCATGCAAATAGAAACAGGACAAGTCAGAGACATGATGAACAACCATCTATACACCTTACACTTGATAATGCACACAATCTGGATAATTTGTTCTGAATAAAAACACAGCATAGGCAAAAAGTTAAATTGATGACTGATCAGTCCTTCAATGATTCTTCTATAGCAGCCTGTTGAGCCTTTAATTCTTCCATTCTAAGACCTAGAGTAGATATAACTTGTTGTCTTTGAGTATCAGAAAGTTTGCTAAGTAATTGCTAATACATTGTATGATAAAGATATTTATACATTTACAACACAAACGGTATATAACTACTTTTAGAAATATTGTTCAATTAAACCAATGATTGCGAACAACTTAAATTGGACAGGCACTTGTGAATCAAACCAATATAAGACAATCTCTGCTATTCATCTTTCTTATTTCAAAAGAATCTCAAACATGTGGATTATGTACAGAATATTCCAGGGAATTGATACATACAATTCATAGTTCACATAATGTGCACTTCATGAGAAATAAAAAAAAAACATAGTAATGTACGTGATATTACATAAATACAATAATACAACGCTTACTGACACAAGCATTCAGTAAGTCAACAACAAACACCAATCATCTGACCCTGTAAAATCCTAGCTCAGTCCTTTTTTATCAAAATCAAAGTACTGAAAGTACTCATGGAAACTGAACTAACAAAGATTTGCACATATCATGAAATGGGAACTAGTTTAACGATTACATGGCATGTGTAGAAAATGTAGTACAGTACTTTTGTCTGCATCAAAATTCATGCGCGCCATGTGAATGACAGCTATGGAAAGCTGAACAATCATTTCCAATTATTAACAATTGTCTGTTCCTCACCAACTCATAATACAAACGCAGGAACACACCAAAAAAAACCAGGGCAATAAGATTTTCACCTTTACTTCCTCAAACACTACTGTGAAATCCATCTCATGTTTGCTAATTCTATATTTATCTGTATGATCCACTTTTTGTACACATTGTACAACAGTTTGTTAACATATTTATTTCTATTCTTGTAAGATTTACTTTTCTATTTAATTTTGTGAAGATATATTGAATTGCGCTATTTCATATCTAGACTTATTTGTCTGTTGTGTTAAGAAGGAGGCATGTAAAATTCATGATTTTGATTATATTCACAACAAAACAACATTATTATAATCATAAAAAAGATGAAATGTTTTCTCAAATGTGAAGTATTGCAGTGACTAAACCATAACCACTCAACCAAGGCCCTTCATACACCCTGTATAAAAAATTGTTAACTAACATAGATCCTGGTGCCATTATAATTTTGTGGTGTTTCTCCCTATAATACTTCTACCATTGCACCATAATAATTATGCTGAGTTCAAATAACTTTGGTAGAATGTTTCCGCCAAGCATTTTTAAATCTAACGAAAGCGCCACAAGTGGTGCCAACACAAGTCTGTTCACCACCTCAGTGAGATCTATCCACCTCGTTATCCCTTACAATTTCTGAGTTATGAGCTACATTAAAGTGATGCAGTGATCACAATGCAGTGATTTTTAGCTCAGCCTTTAAAAGAAAAAGTCCAGCTAAAAACTAGCTAAAGTTGAGTATTCTCAGTGTTTTTGTATCTAAAAAACTTGCTTAAGAAAAGTGTACTAATACATTGTAAATACATTTGGCCAGATGGTATTTTATATGTTATCATTGGTTTGATAACATTCAGTTTTTGGCCATGTGATATCTGAATTTCAATCGATGTAACTAAACCATATCTGGAATTATTGAATATTTGCTTGTTGACGATGTGTTCACAGGATTGTATTGTATCTAGATAATACATGTATACTGAGAGTACTTAACAAAATTAAGTTGCCACCTATATTTTTCAGTATTATTACTTGTCATAAGTACCTTTGTGAAACTCATTGATATGAATTAAATGTGTGTTGTTACTTAGTTAAAATTCTACTTTCTTCCAAAATAACAACTGGTTTCTATCTTTATTAGAATATCTGCAAAAGAAAGAGATAAGTAATACTATTGAAAAGAATATAGGCAGTAACTTTATATCAACTTTGTTAAGTTTGGACATACACATAGTATATGTATGTAAGTTTTAAACAAATCATTACTCCAACACAAGATATCACTTCAAATGTACATTCCATTACTGTCAATAAAATACAAACAAGAACACAATTTACAGAACATTTATTTTTAACAAAAACGTAATTCACATATATTTATAACAACAAAAACATAATTAACATAATATTTATACATAATGACAAATACATACATAACATTTATTCTTTCTTCAAGATCTACAAATGAAACATTCAATCATATAACAGGTCAATATGAGATACATACATGCATAGATAAATGATATAACTCTGGCATATCATTGAAAAACTGTGTGCAAACTGAATGGCTCAGGAAAAACCAGGTAAAAAAACCCCGTAGGGAAAAATCTCTGGAAACCTGTACCCCATGTCAAGTTTCAGATTGCAGAGCATATGGGGCCACACTCTTTCTAAATGCAAAATTAAAGGTAGACATTATAATGATCATACAAAAATCTACATATAACAACCGAAATTGTTTATATATTAACAGAATCTGATGGGAGTACTTTAAGAAAATGTCAGTTAAGGAAAAATATTCACATATACATACCAAAACAAGGTCAATCACAGATAATAAATAAAGTGTGTCACATACCAGTCCAATAATACAGTCAAGTCTGTCACAAACCAGTCCAAAAATACAGTCAACAAATGTCAATTTAAGAAAAATCGTCACATATACATACAAAA
Source organism: Lutraria lutraria (assembly GCA_964023205.1). NCBI lineage: Eukaryota > Metazoa > Mollusca > Bivalvia > Venerida > Mactridae > Lutraria > Lutraria lutraria. Next base: position 28,956,538 of record OZ026834.1, read on the forward strand.
ACAAGGTCAATCACAGATAAAAAAACAAAGTGTGTGACACACATGTCCAAAAATACAGTCAAGTCTGTCACATACCAGTCCAAAAATACAGTCAACAAATGTCAGTTTAAGAAAAATCGTCACATATACATACAAAAACAAGGTCAATCACAGATAATAAACAAAGTGTGTCACACACATGTCCAAAAATACAGTCAACAAATGTTAGTTAGAAAGATCGTCACATATACATACAAAACAAAGTCAATCATAGATAATAAACAAAGTGCGTCACATACAAGTCCAAATATATAGTCAACAAATGTTAGTTAGAAAGATCGTCACATATACAAACAAAAACAAAGTCGACCACAGATAATAAACAAAAGGCGTCACATACAAGTCCAAATATATAGTCAAAAAATGTTAGTTAGAAAGATCGTCACATATACATACAAAATCAAGGTCGACCACAGATAATAAACAAAAGGCGTCACATACAAGTCCAAATATATAGTCAACAAATGTTAGTTAGAAAGATCGTCACATATACATACAAAATCAAGGTCGACCACAGATAACAAACAAAAGGCGTCACATACCAGTCCAAAAATCCAGTCAATTCTGTCACATACCAGTCCAAAAATACAGTCAACAAATGTCAGTTTAAGAAAAATCGTCACATATACATACAAAAACAAGGTCAATCACAGATAATAAACAAAGTGTGTCACACATGTCCAAAAATACAGTCAACAAATGTTAGTTAGAAAGATCGTCACATATACATACAAAACAAAGTCAATCATAGATAATAAACAAAGTGCGTCACATACAAGTCCAAATATATAGTCAACAAATGTTAGTTAGAAAGATCGTCACATATACAAACAAAAACAAAGTCGACCACAGATAATCAACAAAAGGCGTCACATACAAGTCCAAATATATAGTCAACAAATGTTAGTTAGAAAGATCGTCACATATACATACAAAATCAAGGTCGACCACAGATAATAAACAAAAGGCGTCACATACCAGTCCAAAAATCCAATCAACAAATGTTAGTTCAAGAATATCGTCACATATACATACAAAAACAAGGTCGACCAGAGATAATAAACAAACTTTGTCAAATAAATGTCCCAAAATAGTTCAAGAAAGATAATAGACAAATACATTTTAATGAATTTTGGAAGGGAGTTTGTGAACACATGAACCTTAAACAAATGGACCAGAAAAAAGCATAGAAAATGACAACCTTTCTTGTCTGCTGGCCGAAAAACAAGGATGTCCTGAAATAGAAAGCGTACATTGAATATACATCAAAGTTATGTCATGTTCAACAGATACATGTCTCAGAAAGAATCATGAAAGATAAAGTAGAATTCAAGTATCATTAATATTCAAGTGTAGTCAAACCTATGCTAGCAGCCACCTCTGAATAAAGGCCACTCACGGTGAATAAAACCTATTCATTTAAAGCTGTAATTGATTATTTAGTATAAAATAAAAGAACTTCTGTATGAAGACCACCTGAAATGCACAAAATAAACCCAACACATACCTGGGGCCGGACTGTTGAATGCCTCGACTGTGCCTATCCCGTAGACATACCACATGGGGAAGCCTAGGTCAGGTTGAGTCTACTCGGTTGATCTTGCAAAAAAACAAGAGAAAACAATTAGCAAGTGATCTCACGAAAACATAATTAAACAAACACAATTCTATGAATTTTGGAAGGGGATTTGTGAACACATGAACCTTAAACAAATGGACCAGAAAAAAGCATAGAAAATGACAACCTTTCACGTCTGCTGGGCGTCCATCTTCTTCGTCCTGAAATAGAAAGCGTACATTGAATATACAAGTCTAGCAAAGTTATCTCTGTCATGTTGAACATATACATCGCCTCAGAAAGAATCATGAAATATTAAGTAGAATTCAAGCATCATTAATATTCAAGTGTAGTCAAACCTATGTAAGCGGCCACCTCTGAATAAAGGCCACTCAGTGTGAATAAAGCCTACTCGTTTAAAACTGTAATTGATTATTTACAATAAAATAAAGAACATCTGAATGAAGACCACCTGTCAAGAAAGGTCACATTCGGTTTTTCCCAAGGGTGGCCCTAGTTCAGAGGTTTGATTGTATACATGAAAATTATGTTCATGACAATTAAAACAACTGGCCTTCACAGACAACTGGTCTCAACCAGTCTGTAGGTGGTATATAGCCAAACATCACTGAAGTTGACAAGGAAAGATGCACAAAATAATACCAACACATACCTGGGGACGGACTGTTGAATGCCTCGACTGTGCCTATCCCGTAGACATACCACATGGGGAAGCCTAGGTCAGGTTGGGTCTACTCGGTTGATCTTGCAAAAAAACAAAAGAGAAAACAATTAGCAAGTGATCTCACGAAAACATAATTAAACAAACACAATTCTATGAATTTTGGCCGGGGATTTGTGAACACATGAACCTTAAACAAATGGACCAGATTAAATACATAGAAAATGACAACCTTTCTCGTCTGCTGGGCGTCCATCTTCTTCGTCCTGAAATAGAAAGCGTACATTGAATATACAAGTCTAGCAAAGTTATCTCTGTCATGTTGAACATATACATCGCCTCAGAAAGAATCATGAAAGATTAAGAAGAATTCAAGTATCATTAATATTCAAGTGTAGTCAAACCTATGTAAGCGGCCACCTCTGAATAAAGGCCACTCAGTGTGAATGAAGCCTGCTCGTTTAAAACTGTAATTGATTATTTACAATAAAATAAAGAACTTCTGAATGAAGACCACCTGTCACGAAAGGTCACATTCGGTTTTTACCAAGGGTGGCCCTAGTTCAGAGGTTTGATTGTATACATGAAAATTATGTGCATGACAATTAAAACAACTGGCCTTCACAGACAACTGGTCTCAACCAGTCTGTAGGTGGTATATAGCCAAACATCACTGAAGTTGACAAGGAAAGATGCACAAAATAATACCAACACATACCTGGGGACGGACTGTTGAATGCCTCGACTGTGCCTATCCCGTAGACATACCACATGGGGAAGCCTAGGTCAGGTTGGGTCTACTCGGTTGATCTTGCAAAAAAACAAAAGAGAAAACAATCAGCAAGTGATCTCACGAAAACATAATTAAACAAACACAATTCTATGAATTTTGGAAGGGGATTTGTGTTCACATGAACCTTAAACAAATGGACCAGAAAAAAACATAGAAAATGACAACCTTTCTCGTCTGCTGGGCGTCCATCTTCTTCGTCCTGAAATAGAAAGTGTACATTGAATATACAAGTCTAGCAAAGTTATCTCTGTCATGTTGAACATATACATCGCCTCAGAAAGAATCATGAAAGATTAAGTAGAATTCAAGTATCATTAATATTCAAGTGTAGTCAAACCTATGTAAGCGGCCACCTCTGAATAAAGGCCACTCAGTGTGAATGAAGCCTACTCGTTTAAAACTGTAATTGATTATTTACAATAAAATAAAGAACTTCTGAATGAAGACCACCTGTCAAGAAAGGTCACATTCGGTTTTTACCAAGGGTGGCCCTAGTTCAGAGGTTTGATTGTATACATGAAAATTATGTGCATGACAATTAAAACAACTGGCCTTCACAGACAACTGGTCTCAACCAGTCTGTAGGTGGTATATAGCCAAACATCACTGAAGTTGACAAGGAAAAATGCACAAAATAAACCAACACATACCTGGGGAGGGACTGTTGAATGCCTCGACTGTGCCTATCCCGTAGACATACCACATGGGGAAGCCTAGGTCAGGTTGGGTCTACTCGGTTGATCTTGCAAAAAAACAAAAGAGAAAACAATTAGCAAGTGATCTCACGAAAACATAATTAAACAAACACAATTCTATGAATTTTGGAAGGGGATTTGTGTTCACATGAACCTTAAACAAATGGACCAGAAAAAAACATAGAAAATGACAACCTTTCTCGTCTGCTGGGCGTCCATCTTCTTCGTCCTGAAATAGAAAGTGTACATTGAATATACAAGTCTAGCAAAGTTATCTCTGTCATGATGAACATATACATCGCCTCAGAAAGAATCATGAAAGATTAAGTAGAATTCAAGTATCATTAATATTCAAGTGTAGTAAAAAAACCTATGTAAGCGGCCACCTCTGAATAAAGGCCACTCAGTGTGAATGAAGCCCACTCGTTTAAAACTGTAAATGATTATTTACAATAAAATAAAGAACTTCTGAATGAAGACCACCTGTCAAGAAAGGTCACATTCGGTTTTTACCAAGGGTGGCCCTAGTTCAGAGGTTTGATTGTATACATGAAAATTATGTGCATGACAATTAAAACAACTGGCCTTCACAGACAACTGGTCTCAACCAGTCTGTAGGTGGTATATAGCCAAACATCACTGAAGTTGACAAGGAAAAATGCACAAAATAAACCAACACATACCTGGGGACGGACTGTTGAATGCCTCGACTGTGCCTATCCCGTAGACATACCACATGGGGAAGCCTAGGTCAGGTTGGGTCTACTCGGTTGATCTTGCAAAAAAACAAAAGAGAAAACAATTAGCAAGTGATCTCACGAAAACATAATTAAACAAACACAATTCTATGAATTTTGGAAGGGGATTTGTGTTCACATGAACCTTAAACAAATGGACCAGAAAAAAACATAGAAAATGACAACCTTTCTCGTCTGCTGGGCGTCCATCTTCTTCGTCCTGAAATAGAAAGTGTACATTGAATATACAAGTCTAGCAAAGTTATCTCTGTCATGATGAACATATACATCGCCTCAGAAAGAATCATGAAAGATTAAGAAGAATTCAAGTATCATTAATATTCAAGTGTAGTCAAACCTATGTAAGCGGCCACCTCTGAATAAAGGCCACTCAGTGTGAATGAAGCCTACTCGTTTAAAACTGTAATTGATTATTTACAATAAAATAAAGAACTTCTGAATGAAGACCACCTGTCAAGAAAGGTCACATTCGGTATTACCAAGGGTGGCCCTAGTTCAGAGGTTTGATTGTATACATGAAAATTATGTTCATGACAATTAAAACAACTGGCCTTCACAGACAACTGGTCTCAACCAGTCTGTAGGTGGTATATAGCCAAACATCACTGAAGTTGACAAGGAAAGATGCACAAAATAATACCAACACATACCTGGGGACGGACTGTTGAATGCCTCGACTGTGCCTATCCCGTAGACATACCACATGGGGAAGCCTAGGTCAGGTTGGGTCTACTCGGTTGATCTTGCAAAAAAACAAAAGAGAAAACAATTAGCAAGTGATCTCACGAAAACATAATTAAACAAACACAATTCTATGAATTTTGGAAGGGGATTTGTGTTCACATGAACCTTAAACAAATGGACCAGAAAAAAACATAGAAAATGACAACCTTTCTCGTCTGCTGGGCGTCCATCTTCTTCGTCCTGAAATAGAAAGTGTACATTGAATATACAAGTCTAGCAAAGTTATCTCTGTCATGATGAACATATACATCGCCTCAGAAAGAATCATGAAAGATTAAGTAGAATTCAAGTATCATTAATATTCAAGTGTAGTCAAACCTATGTAAGCGGCCACCTCTGAATAAAGGCCACTCAGTGTGAATGAAGCCTACTCGTTTAAAACTGTAATTGATTATTTACAATAAAATAAAGAACTTCTGAATGAAGACCACCTGTCAAGAAAGGTCACATTCGGTTTTTACCAAGGGTGGCCCTAGTTCAGAGGTTTGATTGTATACATGAAAATTATGTGCATGACAATTAAAACAACTGGCCTTCACAGACAACTGGTCTCAACCAGTCTGTAGGTGGTATATAGCCAAACATCACTGAAGTTGACAAGGAAAAATGCACAAAATAAACCAACACATACCTGGGGACGGACTGTTGAATGCCTCGACTGTGCCTATCCCGTAGACATACCACATGGGGAAGCCTAGGTCAGGTTGGGTCTACTCGGTTGATCTTGCAAAAAAACAAAAGAGAAAACAATTAGCAAGTGATCTCACGAAAACATAATTAAACAAACACAATTCTATGAATTTTGGAAGGGGATTTGTGTTCACATGAACCTTAAACAAATGGACCAGAAAAAAACATAGAAAATGACAACCTTTCTCGTCTGCTGGGCGTCCATCTTCTTCGTCCTGAAATAGAAAGTGTACATTGAATATACAAGTCTAGCAAAGTTATCTCTGTCATGATGAACATATACATCGCCTCAGAAAGAATCATGAAAGATTAAGTAGAATTCAAGTATCATTAATATTCAAGTGTAGTCAAACCTATGTAAGCGGCCACCTCTGAATAAAGGCCACTCAGTGTGAATGAAGCCTACTCGTTTAAAACTGTAATTGATTATTTACAATAAAATAAAGAACTTCTGAATGAAGACCACCTGTCAAGAAAGGTCACATTCGGTTTTTACCAAGGGTGGCCCTAGTTCAGAGGTTTGATTGTATACATGAAAATTATGTGCATGACAATTAAAACAACTGGCCTTCACAGACAACTGGTCTCAACCAGTCTGTAGGTGGTATATAGCCAAACATCACTGAAGTTGACAAGGAAAAATGCACAAAATAAACCAACACATACCTGGGGACGGACTTTTGAATGCCTCGACTGTGCCTATCCCGTAGACATACCACATGGGGAAGCCTAGGTCAGGTTGGGTCTACTCGGTTGATCTTGCAAAAAAACAAAAGAGAAAACAATTAGCAAGTGATCTCACGAAAACATAATTAAACAAACACAATTCTATGAATTTTGGAAGGGGATTTGTGAACACATGAACCTTAAACAAATGGACCAGATTAAATACATAGAAAATGACAACCTTTCTCGTCTGCTGGGCGTCCATCTTCTTCGTCCTGAAATAGAAAGTGTACATTGAATATACAAGTCTAGCAAAGTTATCTCTGTCATGATGAACATATACATCGCCTCAGAAAGAATCATGAAAGATTAAGTAGAATTCAAGTATCATTAATATTCAAGTGTAGTCAAACCTATGTAAGCGGCCACCTCTGAATAAAGGCCACTCAGTGTGAATGAAGCCTACTCGTTTAAAACTGTAATTGATTATTTACAATAAAATAAAGAACTTCTGAATGAAGACCACCTGTCAAGAAAGGTCACATTCGGTTTTTACCAAGGGTGGCCCTAGTTCAGAGGTTTGATTGTATACATGAAAATTATGTGCATGACAATTAAAACAACTGGCCTTCACAGACAACTGGTCTCAACCAGTCTGTAGGTGGTATATAGCCAAACATCACTGAAGTTGACAAGGAAAAATGCACAAAATAAACCAACACATACCTGGGGACGGACTGTTGAATGCCTCGACTGTGCCTATCCCGTAGACATACCACATGGGGAAGCCTAGGTCAGGTTGGGTCTACTCGGTTGATCTTGCAAAAAAACAAAAGAGAAAACAATTAGCAAGTGATCTCACGAAAACATAATTAAACAAACACAATTCTATGAATTTTGGCCGGGGATTTGTGAACACATGAACCTTAAACAAATGGACCAGATTAAATACATAGAAAATGACAACCTTTCTCGTCTGCTGGGCGTCCATCTTCTTCGTCCTGAAATAGAAAGCGTACATTGAATATACAAGTCTAGCAAAGTTATCTCTGTCATGTTGAACATATACATCGCCTCAGAAAGAATCATGAAAGATTAAGTAGAATTCAAGTATCATTAATATTCAAGTGTAGTCAAACCTATGTAAGCGGCCACCTCTGAATAAAGGCCACTCAGTGTGAATGAAGCCTACTCGTTTAAAACTGTAATTGATTATTTACAATAAAATAAAGAACTTCTGAATGAAGACCACCTGTCAAGAAAGGTCACATTCGGTTTTTACCAAGGGTGGCCCTAGTTCAGAGGTTTGATTGTATACATGAAAATTATGTGCATGACAATTAAAACAACTGGCCTTCACAGACAACTGGTCTCAACCAGTCTGTAGGTGGTATATAGCCAAACATCACTGAAGTTGACAAGGAAAAATGCACAAAATAAACCAACACATACCTGGGGACGGACTTTTGAATGCCTCGACTGTGCCTATCCCGTAGACATACCACATGGGGAAGCCTAGGTCAGGTTGGGTCTACTCGGTTGATCTTGCAAAAAAACAAAAGAGAAAACAATTAGCAAGTGATCTCACGAAAACATAATTAAACAAACACAATTCTATGAATTTTGGAAGGGGATTTGTGAACACATGAACCTTAAACAAATGGACCAGATTAAATACATAGAAAATGACAACCTTTCTCGTCTGCTGGGCGTCCATCTTCTTCGTCCTGAAATAGAAAGTGTACATTGAATATACAAGTCTAGCAAAGTTATCTCTGTCATGATGAACATATACATCGCCTCAGAAAGAATCATGAAAGATTAAGTAGAATTCAAGTATCATTAATATTCAAGTGTAGTCAAACCTATGTAAGCGGCCACCTCTGAATAAAGGCCACTCAGTGTGAATGAAGCCTACTCGTTTAAAACTGTAATTGATTATTTACAATAAAATAAAGAACTTCTGAATGAAGACCACCTGTCAAGAAAGGTCACATTCGGTATTACCAAGGGTGGCCCTAGTTCAGAGGTTTGATTGTATACATGAAAATTATGTGCATGACAATTAAAACAACTGGCCTTCACAGACAACTGGTCTCAACCAGTCTGTAGGTGGTATATAGCCAAACATCACTGAAGTTGACAAGGAAAAATGCACAAAATAAACCAACACATACCTGGGGACGGACTGTTGAATGCCTCGACTGTGCCTATCCCGTAGACATACCACATGGGGAAGCCTAGGTCAGGTTGGGTCTACTCGGTTGATCTTGCAAAAAAACAAAAGAGAAAACAATTAGCAAGTGATCTCACGAAAACATAATTAAACAAACACAATTCTATGAATTTTGGCCGGGGATTTGTGAACACATGAACCTTAAACAAATGGACCAGATTAAATACATAGAAAATGACAACCTTTCTCGTCTGCTGGGCGTCCATCTTCTTCGTCCTGAAATAGAAAGCGTACATTGAATATACAAGTCTAGCAAAGTTATCTCTGTCATGTTGAACATATACATCGCCTCAGAAAGAATCATGAAAGATTAAGTAGAATTCAAGTATCATTAATATTCAAGTGTAGTCAAACCTATGTAAGCGGCCACCTCTGAATAAAGGCCACTCAGTGTGAATGAAGCCTACTCGTTTAAAACTGTAATTGATTATTTACAATAAAATAAAGAACTTCTGAATGAAGACCACCTGTCAAGAAAGGTCACATTCGGTTTTTACCAAGGGTGGCCCTAGTTCAGAGGTTTGATTGTATACATGAAAATTATGTGCATGACAATTAAAACAACTGGCCTTCACAGACAACTGGTCTCAACCAGTCTGTAGGTGGTATATAGCCAAACATCACTGAAGTTGACAAGGAAAGGTGCACAAAATAATACCAACACATACCTGGGGACGGACTGTTGAATGCCTCGACTGTGCCTATCCCGTAGACATACCACATGGGGAAGCCTAGGTCAGGTTGGGTCTACTCGGTTGATCTTGCAAAAAAACAAAAGAGAAAACAATTAGCAAGTGATCTCACGAAAACATAATTAAACAAACACAATTCTATGAATTTTGGAAGGGGATTTGTGTTCACATGAACCTTAAACAAATGGACCAGAAAAAAACATAGAAAATGACAACCTTTCTCGTCTGCTGGGCGTCCATCTTCTTCGTCCTGAAATAGAAAGTGTACATTGAATATACAAGTCTAGCAAAGTTATCTCTGTCATGATGAACATATACATCGCCTCAGAAAGAATCATGAAAGATTAAGTAGAATTCAAGTATCATTAATATTCAAGTGTAGTCAAACCTATGTAAGCGGCCACCTCTGAATAAAGGCCACTCAGTGTGAATGAAGCCTACTCGTTTAAAACTGTAATTGATTATTTACAATAAAATAAAGAACTTCTGAATGAAGACCACCTGTCAAGAAAGGTCACATTCGGTTTTTACCAAGGGTGGCCCTAGTTCAGAGGTTTGATTGTATACATGAAAATTATGTGCATGACAATTAAAACAACTGGCCTTCACAGACAACTGGTCTCAACCAGTCTGTAGGTGGTATATAGCCAAACATCACTGAAGTTGACAAGGAAAAATGCACAAAATAAACCAACACATACCTGGGGACGGACTGTTGAATGCCTCGACTGTGCCTATCCCGTAGACATACCACATGGGGAAGCCTAGGTCAGGTTGGGTCTACTCGGTTGATCTTGCAAAAAAACAAAAGAGAAAACAATTAGCAAGTGATCTCACGAAAACATAATTAAACAAACACAATTCTATGAATTTTGGAAGGGGATTTGTGTTCACATGAACCTTAAACAAATGGACCAGAAAAAAACATAGAAAATGACAACCTTTCTCGTCTGCTGGGCGTCCATCTTCTTCGTCCTGAAATAGAAAGTGTACATTGAATATACAAGTCTAGCAAAGTTATCTCTGTCATGATGAACATATACATCGCCTCAGAAAGAATCATGAAAGATTAAGTAGAATTCAAGTATCATTAATATTCAAGTGTAGTCAAACCTATGTAAGCGGCCACCTCTGAATAAAGGCCACTCAGTGTGAATGAAGCCTACTCGTTTAAAACTGTAATTGATTATTTACAATAAAAAAAAGAACTTCTGAATGAAGACCACCTGTCAAGAAAGGTCACATTCGGTTTTTACCAAGGGTGGCCCTAGTTCAGAGGTTTGATTGTATACATGAAAATTATGTTCATGACAATTAAAACAACTGGCCTTCACAGACAACTGGTCTCAACCAGTCTGTAGGTGGTATATAGCCAAACATCACTGAAGTTGACAAGGAAAAATGCACAAAATAAACCAACACATACCTGGGGACGGACTGTTGAATGCCTCGACTGTGCCTATCCCGTAGACATACCACATGGGGAAGCCTAGGTCAGGTTGGGTCTACTCGGTTGATCTTGCAAAAAAACAAAAGAGAAAACAATTAGCAAGTGATCTCACGAAAACATAATTAAACAAACACAATTCTATGAATTTTGGAAGGGGATTTGTGTTCACATGAACCTTAAACAAATGGACCAGAAAAAAACATAGAAAATGACAACCTTTCTCGTCTGCTGGGCGTCCATCTTCTTCGTCCTGAAATAGAAAGTGTACATTGAATATACAAGTCTAGCAAAGTTATCTCTGTCATGATGAACATATACATCGCCTCAGAAAGAATCATGAAAGATTAAGTAGAATTCAAGTATCATTAATATTCAAGTGTAGTCAAACCTATGTAAGCGGCCACCTCTGAATAAAGGCCACTCAGTGTGAATGAAGCCTACTCGTTTAAAACTGTAATTGATTATTTACAATAAAATAAAGAACTTCTGAATGAAGACCACCTGTCAAGAAAGGTCACATTCGGTTTTTACCAAGGGTGGCCCTAGTTCAGAGGTTTGATTGTATACATGAAAATTATGTTCATGACAATTAAAACAACTGGCCTTCACAGACAACTGGTCTCAACCAGTCTGTAGGTGGTATATAGCCAAACATCACTGAAGTTGACAAGGAAAAATGCACAAAATAAACCAACACATACCTGGGGACGGACTGTTGAATGCCTCGACTGTGCCTATCCCGTAGACATACCACATGGGGAAGCCTAGGTCAGGTTGGGTCTACTCGGTTGATCTTGCAAAAAAACAAAAGAGAAAACAATTAGCAAGTGATCTCACGAAAACATAATTAAACAAACACAATTCTATGAATTTTGGAAGGGGATTTGTGTTCACATGAACCTTAAACAAATGGACCAGAAAAAAACATAGAAAATGACAACCTTTCTCGTCTGCTGGGCGTCCATCTTCTTCGTCCTGAAATAGAAAGTGTACATTGAATATACAAGTCTAGCAAAGTTATCTCTGTCATGATGAACATATACATCGCCTCAGAAAGAATCATGAAAGATTAAGTAGAATTCAAGTATCATTAATATTCAAGTGTAGTCAAACCTATGTAAGCGGCCACCTCTGAATAAAGGCCACTCAGTGTGAATGAAGCCTACTCGTTTAAAACTGTAATTGATTATTTACAATAAAATAAAGAACTTCTGAATGAAGACCACCTGTCAAGAAAGGTCACATTCGGTTTTTACCAAGGGTGGCCCTAGTTCAGAGGTTTGATTGTATACATGAAAATTATGTGCATGACAATTAAAACAACTGGCCTTCACAGACAACTGGTCTCAACCAGTCTGTAGGTGGTATATAGCCAAACATCACTGAAGTTGACAAGGAAAAATGCACAAAATAAACCAACACATACCTGGGGACGGACTTTTGAATGCCTCGACTGTGCCTATCCCGTAGACATACCACATGGGGAAGCCTAGGTCAGGTTGGGTCTACTCGGTTGATCTTGCAAAAAAACAAAAGAGAAAACAATTAGCAAGTGATCTCACGAAAACATAATTAAACAAACACAATTCTATGAATTTTGGAAGGGGATTTGTGAACACATGAACCTTAAACAAATGGACCAGATTAAATACATAGAAAATGACAACCTTTCTCGTCTGCTGGGCGTCCATCTTCTTCGTCCTGAAATAGAAAGCGTACATTGAATATACAAGTCTAGCAAAGTTATCTCTGTCATGTTGAACATATACATCGCCTCAGAAAGAATCATGAAAGATTAAGAAGAATTCAAGTATCATTAATATTCAAGTGTAGTCAAACCTATGTAAGCGGCCACCTCTGAATAAAGGCCACTCAGTGTGAATGAAGCCTACTCGTTTAAAACTGTAATTGATTATTTACAATAAAATAAAGAACTTCTGAATGAAGACCACCTGTCAAGAAAGGTCACATTCGGTATTACCAAGGGTGGCCCTAGTTCAGAGGTTTGATTGTATACATGAAAATTATGTTCATGACAATTAAAACAACTGGCCTTCACAGACAACTGGTCTCAACCAGTCTGTAGGTGGTATATAGCCAAACATCACTGAAGTTGACAAGGAAAGATGCACAAAATAATACCAACACATACCTGGGGACGGACTGTTGAATGCCTCGACTGTGCCTATCCCGTAGACATACCACATGGGGAAGCCTAGGTCAGGTTGGGTCTACTCGGTTGATCTTGCAAAAAAACAAAAGAGAAAACAATTAGCAAGTGATCTCACGAAAACATAATTAAACAAACACAATTCTATGAATTTTGGAAGGGGATTTGTGTTCACATGAACCTTAAACAAATGGACCAGAAAAAAACATAGAAAATGACAACCTTTCTCGTCTGCTGGGCGTCCATCTTCTTCGTCCTGAAATAGAAAGCGTACATTGAATATACAAGTCTAGCAAAGTTATCTCTGTCATGTTGAACATATACATCGCCTCAGAAAGAATCATGAAAGATTAAGAAGAATTCAAGTATCATTAATATTCAAGTGTAGTCAAACCTATGTAAGCGGCCACCTCTGAATAAACGCCACTCAGTGTGAATGAAGCCTACTCGTTTAAAACTGTAATTGATTATTTACAATAAAATAAAGAACTTCTGAATGAAGACCACCTGTCAAGAAAGGTCACATTCGGTATTACCAAGGGTGGCCCTAGTTCAGAGGTTTGATTGTATACATGAAAATTATGTTCATGACAATTAAAACAACTGGCCTTCACAGACAACTGGTCTCAACCAGTCTGTAGGTGGTATATAGCCAAACATCACTGAAGTTGACAAGGAAAGATGCACAAAATAATACCAACACATACCTGGGGACGGACTGTTGAATGCCTCGACTGTGCCTATCCCGTAGACATACCACATGGGGAAGCCTAGGTCAGGTTGGGTCTACTCGGTTGATCTTGCAAAAAAACAAAAGAGAAAACAATTAGCAAGTGATCTCACGAAAACATAATTAAACAAACACAATTCTATGAATTTTGGAAGGGGATTTGTGTTCACATGAACCTTAAACAAATGGACCAGAAAAAAACATAGAAAATGACAACCTTTCTCGTCTGCTGGGCGTCCATCTTCTTCGTCCTGAAATAGAAAGTGTACATTGAATATACAAGTCTAGCAAAGTTATCTCTGTCATGATGAACATATACATCGCCTCAGAAAGAATCATGAAAGATTAAGAAGAATTCAAGTATCATTAATATTCAAGTGTAGTCAAACCTATGTAAGCGGCCACCTCTGAATAAAGGCCACTCAGTGTGAATGAAGCCTACTCGTTTAAAACTGTAATTGATTATTTACAATAAAATAAAGAACTTCTGAATGAAGACCACCTGTCAAGAAAGGTCACATTCGGTATTACCAAGGGTGGCCCTAGTTCAGAGGTTTGATTGTATACATGAAAATTATGTTCATGACAATTAAAACAACTGGCCTTCACAGACAACTGGTCTCAACCAGTCTGTAGGTGGTATATAGCCAAACATCACTGAAGTTGACAAGGAAAGATGCACAAAATAATACCAACACATACCTGGGGACGGACTGTTGAATGCCTCGACTGTGCCTATCCCGTAGACATACCACATGGGGAAGCCTAGGTCAGGTTGGGTCTACTCGGTTGATCTTGCAAAAAAACAAAAGAGAAAACAATTAGCAAGTGATCTCACGAAAACATAATTAAACAAACACAATTCTATGAATTTTGGAAGGGGATTTGTGTTCACATGAACCTTAAACAAATGGACCAGAAAAAAACATAGAAAATGACAACCTTTCTCGTCTGCTGGGCGTCCATCTTCTTCGTCCTGAAATAGAAAGCGTACATTGAATATACAAGTCTAGCAAAGTTATCTCTGTCATGTTGAACATATACATCGCCTCAGAAAGAATCATGAAAGATTAAGAAGAATTCAAGTATCATTAATATTCAAGTGTAGTCAAACCTATGTAAGCGGCCACCTCTGAATAAAGGCCACTCAGTGTGAATGAAGCCTACTCGTTTAAAACTGTAATTGATTATTTACAATAAAATAAAGAACTTCTGAATGAAGACCACCTGTCAAGAAAGGTCACATTCGGTATTACCAAGGGTGGCCCTAGTTCAGAGGTTTGATTGTATACATGAAAATTATGTTCATGACAATTAAAACAACTGGCCTTCACAGACAACTGGTCTCAACCAGTCTGTAGGTGGTATATAGCCAAACATCACTGAAGTTGACAAGGAAAGATGCACAAAATAATACCAACACATACCTGGGGACGGACTGTTGAATGCCTCGACTGTGCCTATCCCGTAGACATACCACATGGGGAAGCCTAGGTCAGGTTGGGTCTACTCGGTTGATCTTGCAAAAAAACAAAAGAGAAAACAATTAGCAAGTGATCTCACGAAAACATAATTAAACAAACACAATTCTATGAATTTTGGAAGGGGATTTGTGTTCACATGAACCTTAAACAAATGGACCAGAAAAAAACATAGAAAATGACAACCTTTCTCGTCTGCTGGGCGTCCATCTTCTTCGTCCTGAAATAGAAAGTGTACATTGAATATACAAGTCTAGCAAAGTTATCTCTGTCATGATGAACATATACATCGCCTCAGAAAGAATCATGAAAGATTAAGTAGAATTCAAGTATCATTAATATTCAAGTGTAGTCAAACCTATGTAAGCGGCCACCTCTGAATAAAGGCCACTCAGTGTGAATGAAGCCTACTCGTTTAAAACTGTAATTGATTATTTACAATAAAATAAAGAACTTCTGAATGAAGACCACCTGTCAAGAAAGGTCACATTCGGTTTTTACCAAGGGTGGCCCTAGTTCAGAGGTTTGATTGTATACATGAAAATTATGTGCATGACAATTAAAACAACTGGCCTTCACAGACAACTGGTCTCAACCAGTCTGTAGGTGGTATATAGCCAAACATCACTGAAGTTGACAAGGAAAAATGCACAAAATAAACCAACACATACCTGGGGACGGACTGTTGAATGCCTCGACTGTGCCTATCCCGTAGACATACCACATGGGGAAGCCTAGGTCAGGTTGGGTCTACTCGGTTGATCTTGCAAAAAAACAAAAGAGAAAACAATTAGCAAGTGATCTCACGAAAACATAATTAAACAAACACAATTCTATGAATTTTGGAAGGGGATTTGTGTTCACATGAACCTTAAACAAATGGACCAGAAAAAAACATAGAAAATGACAACCTTTCTCGTCTGCTGGGCGTCCATCTTCTTCGTCCTGAAATAGAAAGCGTACATTGAATATACAAGTCTAGCAAAGTTATCTCTGTCATGTTGAACATATACATCGCCTCAGAAAGAATCATGAAAGATTAAGAAGAATTCAAGTATCATTAATATTCAAGTGTAGTCAAACCTATGTAAGCGGCCACCTCTGAATAAACGCCACTCAGTGTGAATGAAGCCTACTCGTTTAAAACTGTAATTGATTATTTACAATAAAATAAAGAACTTCTGAATGAAGACCACCTGTCAAGAAAGGTCACATTCGGTATTACCAAGGGTGGCCCTAGTTCAGAGGTTTGATTGTATACATGAAAATTATGTTCATGACAATTAAAACAACTGGCCTTCACAGACAACTGGTCTCAACCAGTCTGTAGGTGGTATATAGCCAAACATCACTGAAGTTGACAAGGAAAGATGCACAAAATAATACCAACACATACCTGGGGACGGACTGTTGAATGCCTCGACTGTGCCTATCCCGTAGACATACCACATGGGGAAGCCTAGGTCAGGTTGGGTCTACTCGGTTGATCTTGCAAAAAAACAAAAGAGAAAACAATTAGCAAGTGATCTCACGAAAACATAATTAAACAAACACAATTCTATGAATTTTGGAAGGGGATTTGTGTTCACATGAACCTTAAACAAATGGACCAGAAAAAAACATAGAAAATGACAACCTTTCTCGTCTGCTGGGCGTCCATCTTCTTCGTCCTGAAATAGAAAGTGTACATTGAATATACAAGTCTAGCAAAGTTATCTCTGTCATGATGAACATATACATCGCCTCAGAAAGAATCATGAAAGATTAAGAAGAATTCAAGTATCATTAATATTCAAGTGTAGTCAAACCTATGTAAGCGGCCACCTCTGAATAAAGGCCACTCAGTGTGAATGAAGCCTACTCGTTTAAAACTGTAATTGATTATTTACAATAAAATAAAGAACTTCTGAATGAAGACCACCTGTCAAGAAAGGTCACATTCGGTATTACCAAGGGTGGCCCTAGTTCAGAGGTTTGATTGTATACATGAAAATTATGTTCATGACAATTAAAACAACTGGCCTTCACAGACAACTGGTCTCAACCAGTCTGTAGGTGGTATATAGCCAAACATCACTGAAGTTGACAAGGAAAGATGCACAAAATAATACCAACACATACCTGGGGACGGACTGTTGAATGCCTCGACTGTGCCTATCCCGTAGACATACCACATGGGGAAGCCTAGGTCAGGTTGGGTCTACTCGGTTGATCTTGCAAAAAAACAAAAGAGAAAACAATTAGCAAGTGATCTCACGAAAACATAATTAAACAAACACAATTCTATGAATTTTGGAAGGGGATTTGTGTTCACATGAACCTTAAACAAATGGACCAGAAAAAAACATAGAAAATGACAACCTTTCTCGTCTGCTGGGCGTCCATCTTCTTCGTCCTGAAATAGAAAGCGTACATTGAATATACAAGTCTAGCAAAGTTATCTCTGTCATGTTGAACATATACATCGCCTCAGAAAGAATCATGAAAGATTAAGAAGAATTCAAGTATCATTAATATTCAAGTGTAGTCAAACCTATGTAAGCGGCCACCTCTGAATAAAGGCCACTCAGTGTGAATGAAGCCTACTCGTTTAAAACTGTAATTGATTATTTACAATAAAATAAAGAACTTCTGAATGAAGACCACCTGTCAAGAAAGGTCACATTCGGTATTACCAAGGGTGGCCCTAGTTCAGAGGTTTGATTGTATACATGAAAATTATGTTCATGACAATTAAAACAACTGGCCTTCACAGACAACTGGTCTCAACCAGTCTGTAGGTGGTATATAGCCAAACATCACTGAAGTTGACAAGGAAAGATGCACAAAATAATACCAACACATACCTGGGGACGGACTGTTGAATGCCTCGACTGTGCCTATCCCGTAGACATACCACATGGGGAAGCCTAGGTCAGGTTGGGTCTACTCGGTTGATCTTGCAAAAAAACAAAAGAGAAAACAATTAGCAAGTGATCTCACGAAAACATAATTAAACAAACACAATTCTATGAATTTTGGAAGGGGATTTGTGTTCACATGAACCTTAAACAAATGGACCAGAAAAAAACATAGAAAATGACAACCTTTCTCGTCTGCTGGGCGTCCATCTTCTTCGTCCTGAAATAGAAAGTGTACATTGAATATACAAGTCTAGCAAAGTTATCTCTGTCATGATGAACATATACATCGCCTCAGAAAGAATCATGAAAGATTAAGTAGAATTCAAGTATCATTAATATTCAAGTGTAGTCAAACCTATGTAAGCGGCCACCTCTGAATAAAGGCCACTCAGTGTGAATGAAGCCTACTCGTTTAAAACTGTAATTGATTATTTACAATAAAATAAAGAACTTCTGAATGAAGACCACCTGTCAAGAAAGGTCACATTCGGTTTTTACCAAGGGTGGCCCTAGTTCAGAGGTTTGATTGTATACATGAAAATTATGTGCATGACAATTAAAACAACTGGCCTTCACAGACAACTGGTCTCAACCAGTCTGTAGGTGGTATATAGCCAAACATCACTGAAGTTGACAAGGAAAAATGCACAAAATAAACCAACACATACCTGGGGACGGACTGTTGAATGCCTCGACTGTGCCTATCCCGTAGACATACCACATGGGGAAGCCTAGGTCAGGTTGGGTCTACTCGGTTGATCTTGCAAAAAAACAAAAGAGAAAACAATTAGCAAGTGATCTCACGAAAACATAATTAAACAAACACAATTCTATGAATTTTGGCCGGGGATTTGTGAACACATGAACCTTAAACAAATGGACCAGATTAAATACATAGAAAATGACAACCTTTCTCGTCTGCTGGGCGTCCATCTTCTTCGTCCTGAAATAGAAAGCGTACATTGAATATACAAGTCTAGCAAAGTTATCTCTGTCATGATGAACATATACATCGCCTCAGAAAGAATCATGAAAGATTAAGAAGAATTCAAGTATCATTAATATTCAAGTGTAGTCAAACCTATGTAAGCGGCCACCTCTGAATAAAGGCCACTCAGTGTGAATGAAGCCTACTCGTTTAAAACTGTAATTGATTATTTACAATAAAATAAAGAACTTCTGAATGAAGACCACCTGTCAAGAAAGGTCACATTCGGTTTTTACCAAGGGTGGCCCTAGTTCAGAGGTTTGATTGTATACATGAAAATTATGTGCATGACAATTAAAACAACTGGCCTTCACAGACAACTGGTCTCAACCAGTCTGTAGGTGGTATATAGCCAAACATCACTGAAGTTGACAAGGAAAAATGCACAAAATAAACCAACACATACCTGGGGACGGACTGTTGAATGCCTCGACTGTGCCTATCCCATAGACATACCACATGGGGAAGCCTAGGTCAGGTTGGGTCTACTCGGTTGATCTTGCAAAAAAACAAAAGAGAAAACAATTAGCAAGTGATCTCACGAAAACATAATTAAACAAACACAATTCTATGAATTTTGGAAGGGGATTTGTGAACACATGAACCTTAAACAAATGGACCAGATTAAATACATAGAAAATGACAACCTTTCTCGTCTGCTGGGCGTCCATCTTCTTCGTCCTGAAATAGAAAGCGTACATTGAATATACAAGTCTAGCAAAGTTATCTCTGTCATGATGAACATATACATCGCCTCAGAAAGAATCATGAAAGATTAAGTAGAATTCAAGTATCATTAATATTCAAGTGTAGTCAAACCTATGTAAGCGGCCACCTCTGAATAAAGGCCACTCAGTGTGAATGAAGCCTACTCGTTTAAAACTGTAATTGATTATTTACAATAAAATAAAGAACTTCTGAATGAAGACCACCTGTCAAGAAAGGTCACATTCGGTTTTTACCAAGGGTGGCCCTAGTTCAGAGGTTTGATTGTATACATGAAAATTATGTGCATGACAATTAAAACAACTGGCCTTCACAGACAACTGGTCTCAACCAGTCTGTAGGTGGTATATAGCCAAACATCACTGAAGTTGACAAGGAAAAATGCACAAAATAAACCAACACATACCTGGGGACGGACTGTTGAATGCCTCGACTGTGCCTATCCCGTAGACATACCACATGGGGAAGCCTAGGTCAGGTTGGGTCTACTCGGTTGATCTTGCAAAAAAACAAAAGAGAAAACAATTAGCAAGTGATCTCACGAAAACATAATTAAACAAACACAATTCTATGAATTTTGGAAGGGGATTTGTGTTCACATGAACCTTAAACAAATGGACCAGAAAAAAACATAGAAAATGACAACCTTTCTCGTCTGCTGGGCGTCCATCTTCTTCGTCCTGAAATAGAAAGTGTACATTGAATATACAAGTCTAGCAAAGTTATCTCTGTCATGATGAACATATACATCGCCTCAGAAAGAATCATGAAAGATTAAGTAGAATTCAAGTATCATTAATATTCAAGTGTAGTCAAACCTATGTAAGCGGCCACCTCTGAATAAAGGCCACTCAGTGTGAATGAAGCCTACTCGTTTAAAACTGTAATTGATTATTTACAATAAAAAAAAGAACTTCTGAATGAAGACCACCTGTCAAGAAAGGTCACATTCGGTTTTTACCAAGGGTGGCCCTAGTTCAGAGGTTTGATTGTATACATGAAAATTATGTTCATGACAATTAAAACAACTGGCCTTCACAGACAACTGGTCTCAACCAGTCTGTAGGTGGTATATAGCCAAACATCACTGAAGTTGACAAGGAAAAATGCACAAAATAAACCAACACATGCCTGGGGACGGACTGTTGAATGCCTCGACTGTGCCTATCCCGTAGACATACCACATGGGGAAGCCTAGGTCAGGTTGGGTCTACTCGGTTGATCTTGCAAAAAAACAAAAGAGAAAACAATTAGCAAGTGATCTCACGAAAACATAATTAAACAAACACAATTCTATGAATTTTGGAAGGGGATTTGTGTTCACATGAACCTTAAACAAATGGACCAGAAAAAAACATAGAAAATGACAACCTTTCTCGTCTGCTGGGCGTCCATCTTCTTCGTCCTGAAATAGAAAGTGTACATTGAATATACAAGTCTAGCAAAGTTATCTCTGTCATGATGAACATATACATCGCCTCAGAAAGAATCATGAAAGATTAAGTAGAATTCAAGTATCATTAATATTCAAGTGTAGTCAAACCTATGTAAGCGGCCACCTCTGAATAAAGGCCACTCAGTGTGAATGAAGCCTACTCGTTTAAAACTGTAATTGATTATTTACAATAAAATAAAGAACTTCTGAATGAAGACCACCTGTCAAGAAAGGTCACATTCGGTTTTTACCAAGGGTGGCCCTAGTTCAGAGGTTTGATTGTATACATGAAAATTATGTTCATGACAATTAAAACAACTGGCCTTCACAGACAACTGGTCTCAACCAGTCTGTAGGTGGTATATAGCCAAACATCACTGAAGTTGACAAGGAAAAATGCACAAAATAAACCAACACATACCTGGGGACGGACTGTTGAATGCCTCGACTGTGCCTATCCCGTAGACATACCACATGGGGAAGCCTAGGTCAGGTTGGGTCTACTCGGTTGATCTTGCAAAAAAACAAAAGAGAAAACAATTAGCAAGTGATCTCACGAAAACATAATTAAACAAACACAATTCTATGAATTTTGGAAGGGGATTTGTGTTCACATGAACCTTAAACAAATGGACCAGAAAAAAACATAGAAAATGACAACCTTTCTCGTCTGCTGGGCGTCCATCTTCTTCGTCCTGAAATAGAAAGTGTACATTGAATATACAAGTCTAGCAAAGTTATCTCTGTCATGATGAACATATACATCGCCTCAGAAAGAATCATGAAAGATTAAGTAGAATTCAAGTATCATTAATATTCAAGTGTAGTCAAACCTATGTAAGCGGCCACCTCTGAATAAAGGCCACTCAGTGTGAATGAAGCCTACTCGTTTAAAACTGTAATTGATTATTTACAATAAAATAAAGAACTTCTGAATGAAGACCACCTGTCAAGAAAGGTCACATTCGGTTTTTACCAAGGGTGGCCCTAGTTCAGAGGTTTGATTGTATACATGAAAATTATGTGCATGACAATTAAAACAACTGGCCTTCACAGACAACTGGTCTCAACCAGTCTGTAGGTGGTATATAGCCAAACATCACTGAAGTTGACAAGGAAAAATGCACAAAATAAACCAACACATACCTGGGGACGGACTTTTGAATGCCTCGACTGTGCCTATCCCGTAGACATACCACATGGGGAAGCCTAGGTCAGGTTGGGTCTACTCGGTTGATCTTGCAAAAAAACAAAAGAGAAAACAATTAGCAAGTGATCTCACGAAAACATAATTAAACAAACACAATTCTATGAATTTTGGAAGGGGATTTGTGAACACATGAACCTTAAACAAATGGACCAGATTAAATACATAGAAAATGACAACCTTTCTCGTCTGCTGGGCGTCCATCTTCTTCGTCCTGAAATAGAAAGCGTACATTGAATATACAAGTCTAGCAAAGTTATCTCTGTCATGTTGAACATATACATCGCCTCAGAAAGAATCATGAAAGATTAAGAAGAATTCAAGTATCATTAATATTCAAGTGTAGTCAAACCTATGTAAGCGGCCACCTCTGAATAAAGGCCACTCAGTGTGAATGAAGCCTACTCGTTTAAAACTGTAATTGATTATTTACAATAAAATAAAGAACTTCTGAATGAAGACCACCTGTCAAGAAAGGTCACATTCGGTATTACCAAGGGTGGCCCTAGTTCAGAGGTTTGATTGTATACATGAAAATTATGTTCATGACAATTAAAACAACTGGCCTTCACAGACAACTGGTCTCAACCAGTCTGTAGGTGGTATATAGCCAAACATCACTGAAGTTGACAAGGAAAGATGCACAAAATAATACCAACACATACCTGGGGACGGACTGTTGAATGCCTCGACTGTGCCTATCCCGTAGACATACCACATGGGGAAGCCTAGGTCAGGTTGGGTCTACTCGGTTGATCTTGCAAAAAAACAAAAGAGAAAACAATTAGCAAGTGATCTCACGAAAACATAATTAAACAAACACAATTCTATGAATTTTGGAAGGGGATTTGTGTTCACATGAACCTTAAACAAATGGACCAGAAAAAAACATAGAAAATGACAACCTTTCTCGTCTGCTGGGCGTCCATCTTCTTCGTCCTGAAATAGAAAGCGTACATTGAATATACAAGTCTAGCAAAGTTATCTCTGTCATGTTGAACATATACATCGCCTCAGAAAGAATCATGAAAGATTAAGAAGAATTCAAGTATCATTAATATTCAAGTGTAGTCAAACCTATGTAAGCGGCCACCTCTGAATAAACGCCACTCAGTGTGAATGAAGCCTACTCGTTTAAAACTGTAATTGATTATTTACAATAAAATAAAGAACTTCTGAATGAAGACCACCTGTCAAGAAAGGTCACATTCGGTATTACCAAGGGTGGCCCTAGTTCAGAGGTTTGATTGTATACATGAAAATTATGTTCATGACAATTAAAACAACTGGCCTTCACAGACAACTGGTCTCAACCAGTCTGTAGGTGGTATATAGCCAAACATCACTGAAGTTGACAAGGAAAGATGCACAAAATAATACCAACACATACCTGGGGACGGACTGTTGAATGCCTCGACTGTGCCTATCCCGTAGACATACCACATGGGGAAGCCTAGGTCAGGTTGGGTCTACTCGGTTGATCTTGCAAAAAAACAAAAGAGAAAACAATTAGCAAGTGATCTCACGAAAACATAATTAAACAAACACAATTCTATGAATTTTGGAAGGGGATTTGTGTTCACATGAACCTTAAACAAATGGACCAGAAAAAAACATAGAAAATGACAACCTTTCTCGTCTGCTGGGCGTCCATCTTCTTCGTCCTGAAATAGAAAGTGTACATTGAATATACAAGTCTAGCAAAGTTATCTCTGTCATGATGAACATATACATCGCCTCAGAAAGAATCATGAAAGATTAAGAAGAATTCAAGTATCATTAATATTCAAGTGTAGTCAAACCTATGTAAGCGGCCACCTCTGAATAAAGGCCACTCAGTGTGAATGAAGCCTACTCGTTTAAAACTGTAATTGATTATTTACAATAAAATAAAGAACTTCTGAATGAAGACCACCTGTCAAGAAAGGTCACATTCGGTATTACCAAGGGTGGCCCTAGTTCAGAGGTTTGATTGTATACATGAAAATTATGTTCATGACAATTAAAACAACTGGCCTTCACAGACAACTGGTCTCAACCAGTCTGTAGGTGGTATATAGCCAAACATCACTGAAGTTGACAAGGAAAGATGCACAAAATAATACCAACACATACCTGGGGACGGACTGTTGAATGCCTCGACTGTGCCTATCCCGTAGACATACCACATGGGGAAGCCTAGGTCAGGTTGGGTCTACTCGGTTGATCTTGCAAAAAAACAAAAGAGAAAACAATTAGCAAGTGATCTCACGAAAACATAATTAAACAAACACAATTCTATGAATTTTGGAAGGGGATTTGTGTTCACATGAACCTTAAACAAATGGACCAGAAAAAAACATAGAAAATGACAACCTTTCTCGTCTGCTGGGCGTCCATCTTCTTCGTCCTGAAATAGAAAGCGTACATTGAATATACAAGTCTAGCAAAGTTATCTCTGTCATGTTGAACATATACATCGCCTCAGAAAGAATCATGAAAGATTAAGAAGAATTCAAGTATCATTAATATTCAAGTGTAGTCAAACCTATGTAAGCGGCCACCTCTGAATAAAGGCCACTCAGTGTGAATGAAGCCTACTCGTTTAAAACTGTAATTGATTATTTACAATAAAATAAAGAACTTCTGAATGAAGACCACCTGTCAAGAAAGGTCACATTCGGTATTACCAAGGGTGGCCCTAGTTCAGAGGTTTGATTGTATACATGAAAATTATGTTCATGACAATTAAAACAACTGGCCTTCACAGACAACTGGTCTCAACCAGTCTGTAGGTGGTATATAGCCAAACATCACTGAAGTTGACAAGGAAAGATGCACAAAATAATACCAACACATACCTGGGGACGGACTGTTGAATGCCTCGACTGTGCCTATCCCGTAGACATACCACATGGGGAAGCCTAGGTCAGGTTGGGTCTACTCGGTTGATCTTGCAAAAAAACAAAAGAGAAAACAATTAGCAAGTGATCTCACGAAAACATAATTAAACAAACACAATTCTATGAATTTTGGAAGGGGATTTGTGTTCACATGAACCTTAAACAAATGGACCAGAAAAAAACATAGAAAATGACAACCTTTCTCGTCTGCTGGGCGTCCATCTTCTTCGTCCTGAAATAGAAAGTGTACATTGAATATACAAGTCTAGCAAAGTTATCTCTGTCATGATGAACATATACATCGCCTCAGAAAGAATCATGAAAGATTAAGTAGAATTCAAGTATCATTAATATTCAAGTGTAGTCAAACCTATGTAAGCGGCCACCTCTGAATAAAGGCCACTCAGTGTGAATGAAGCCTACTCGTTTAAAACTGTAATTGATTATTTACAATAAAATAAAGAACTTCTGAATGAAGACCACCTGTCAAGAAAGGTCACATTCGGTTTTTACCAAGGGTGGCCCTAGTTCAGAGGTTTGATTGTATACATGAAAATTATGTGCATGACAATTAAAACAACTGGCCTTCACAGACAACTGGTCTCAACCAGTCTGTAGGTGGTATATAGCCAAACATCACTGAAGTTGACAAGGAAAAATGCACAAAATAAACCAACACATACCTGGGGACGGACTGTTGAATGCCTCGACTGTGCCTATCCCGTAGACATACCACATGGGGAAGCCTAGGTCAGGTTGGGTCTACTCGGTTGATCTTGCAAAAAAACAAAAGAGAAAACAATTAGCAAGTGATCTCACGAAAACATAATTAAACAAACACAATTCTATGAATTTTGGAAGGGGATTTGTGTTCACATGAACCTTAAACAAATGGACCAGAAAAAAACATAGAAAATGACAACCTTTCTCGTCTGCTGGGCGTCCATCTTCTTCGTCCTGAAATAGAAAGCGTACATTGAATATACAAGTCTAGCAAAGTTATCTCTGTCATGTTGAACATATACATCGCCTCAGAAAGAATCATGAAAGATTAAGAAGAATTCAAGTATCATTAATATTCAAGTGTAGTCAAACCTATGTAAGCGGCCACCTCTGAATAAACGCCACTCAGTGTGAATGAAGCCTACTCGTTTAAAACTGTAATTGATTATTTACAATAAAATAAAGAACTTCTGAATGAAGACCACCTGTCAAGAAAGGTCACATTCGGTATTACCAAGGGTGGCCCTAGTTCAGAGGTTTGATTGTATACATGAAAATTATGTTCATGACAATTAAAACAACTGGCCTTCACAGACAACTGGTCTCAACCAGTCTGTAGGTGGTATATAGCCAAACATCACTGAAGTTGACAAGGAAAGATGCACAAAATAATACCAACACATACCTGGGGACGGACTGTTGAATGCCTCGACTGTGCCTATCCCGTAGACATACCACATGGGGAAGCCTAGGTCAGGTTGGGTCTACTCGGTTGATCTTGCAAAAAAACAAAAGAGAAAACAATTAGCAAGTGATCTCACGAAAACATAATTAAACAAACACAATTCTATGAATTTTGGAAGGGGATTTGTGTTCACATGAACCTTAAACAAATGGACCAGAAAAAAACATAGAAAATGACAACCTTTCTCGTCTGCTGGGCGTCCATCTTCTTCGTCCTGAAATAGAAAGTGTACATTGAATATACAAGTCTAGCAAAGTTATCTCTGTCATGATGAACATATACATCGCCTCAGAAAGAATCATGAAAGATTAAGAAGAATTCAAGTATCATTAATATTCAAGTGTAGTCAAACCTATGTAAGCGGCCACCTCTGAATAAAGGCCACTCAGTGTGAATGAAGCCTACTCGTTTAAAACTGTAATTGATTATTTACAATAAAATAAAGAACTTCTGAATGAAGACCACCTGTCAAGAAAGGTCACATTCGGTATTACCAAGGGTGGCCCTAGTTCAGAGGTTTGATTGTATACATGAAAATTATGTTCATGACAATTAAAACAACTGGCCTTCACAGACAACTGGTCTCAACCAGTCTGTAGGTGGTATATAGCCAAACATCACTGAAGTTGACAAGGAAAGATGCACAAAATAATACCAACACATACCTGGGGACGGACTGTTGAATGCCTCGACTGTGCCTATCCCGTAGACATACCACATGGGGAAGCCTAGGTCAGGTTGGGTCTACTCGGTTGATCTTGCAAAAAAACAAAAGAGAAAACAATTAGCAAGTGATCTCACGAAAACATAATTAAACAAACACAATTCTATGAATTTTGGAAGGGGATTTGTGTTCACATGAACCTTAAACAAATGGACCAGAAAAAAACATAGAAAATGACAACCTTTCTCGTCTGCTGGGCGTCCATCTTCTTCGTCCTGAAATAGAAAGCGTACATTGAATATACAAGTCTAGCAAAGTTATCTCTGTCATGTTGAACATATACATCGCCTCAGAAAGAATCATGAAAGATTAAGAAGAATTCAAGTATCATTAATATTCAAGTGTAGTCAAACCTATGTAAGCGGCCACCTCTGAATAAAGGCCACTCAGTGTGAATGAAGCCTACTCGTTTAAAACTGTAATTGATTATTTACAATAAAATAAAGAACTTCTGAATGAAGACCACCTGTCAAGAAAGGTCACATTCGGTATTACCAAGGGTGGCCCTAGTTCAGAGGTTTGATTGTATACATGAAAATTATGTTCATGACAATTAAAACAACTGGCCTTCACAGACAACTGGTCTCAACCAGTCTGTAGGTGGTATATAGCCAAACATCACTGAAGTTGACAAGGAAAGATGCACAAAATAATACCAACACATACCTGGGGACGGACTGTTGAATGCCTCGACTGTGCCTATCCCGTAGACATACCACATGGGGAAGCCTAGGTCAGGTTGGGTCTACTCGGTTGATCTTGCAAAAAAACAAAAGAGAAAACAATTAGCAAGTGATCTCACGAAAACATAATTAAACAAACACAATTCTATGAATTTTGGAAGGGGATTTGTGTTCACATGAACCTTAAACAAATGGACCAGAAAAAAACATAGAAAATGACAACCTTTCTCGTCTGCTGGGCGTCCATCTTCTTCGTCCTGAAATAGAAAGTGTACATTGAATATACAAGTCTAGCAAAGTTATCTCTGTCATGATGAACATATACATCGCCTCAGAAAGAATCATGAAAGATTAAGTAGAATTCAAGTATCATTAATATTCAAGTGTAGTCAAACCTATGTAAGCGGCCACCTCTGAATAAAGGCCACTCAGTGTGAATGAAGCCTACTCGTTTAAAACTGTAATTGATTATTTACAATAAAATAAAGAACTTCTGAATGAAGACCACCTGTCAAGAAAGGTCACATTCGGTTTTTACCAAGGGTGGCCCTAGTTCAGAGGTTTGATTGTATACATGAAAATTATGTGCATGACAATTAAAACAACTGGCCTTCACAGACAACTGGTCTCAACCAGTCTGTAGGTGGTATATAGCCAAACATCACTGAAGTTGACAAGGAAAAATGCACAAAATAAACCAACACATACCTGGGGACGGACTGTTGAATGCCTCGACTGTGCCTATCCCGTAGACATACCACATGGGGAAGCCTAGGTCAGGTTGGGTCTACTCGGTTGATCTTGCAAAAAAACAAAAGAGAAAACAATTAGCAAGTGATCTCACGAAAACATAATTAAACAAACACAATTCTATGAATTTTGGCCGGGGATTTGTGAACACATGAACCTTAAACAAATGGACCAGATTAAATACATAGAAAATGACAACCTTTCTCGTCTGCTGGGCGTCCATCTTCTTCGTCCTGAAATAGAAAGCGTACATTGAATATACAAGTCTAGCAAAGTTATCTCTGTCATGATGAACATATACATCGCCTCAGAAAGAATCATGAAAGATTAAGAAGAATTCAAGTATCATTAATATTCAAGTGTAGTCAAACCTATGTAAGCGGCCACCTCTGAATAAAGGCCACTCAGTGTGAATGAAGCCTACTCGTTTAAAACTGTAATTGATTATTTACAATAAAATAAAGAACTTCTGAATGAAGACCACCTGTCAAGAAAGGTCACATTCGGTTTTTACCAAGGGTGGCCCTAGTTCAGAGGTTTGATTGTATACATGAAAATTATGTGCATGACAATTAAAACAACTGGCCTTCACAGACAACTGGTCTCAACCAGTCTGTAGGTGGTATATAGCCAAACATCACTGAAGTTGACAAGGAAAAATGCACAAAATAAACCAACACATACCTGGGGACGGACTGTTGAATGCCTCGACTGTGCCTATCCCATAGACATACCACATGGGGAAGCCTAGGTCAGGTTGGGTCTACTCGGTTGATCTTGCAAAAAAACAAAAGAGAAAACAATTAGCAAGTGATCTCACGAAAACATAATTAAACAAACACAATTCTATGAATTTTGGAAGGGGATTTGTGAACACATGAACCTTAAACAAATGGACCAGATTAAATACATAGAAAATGACAACCTTTCTCGTCTGCTGGGCGTCCATCTTCTTCGTCCTGAAATAGAAAGCGTACATTGAATATACAAGTCTAGCAAAGTTATCTCTGTCATGTTGAACATATACATCGCCTCAGAAAGAATCATGAAAGATTAAGAAGAATTCAAGTATCATTAATATTCAAGTGTAGTCAAACCTATGTAAGCGGCCACCTCTGAATAAAGGCCACTCAGTGTGAATGAAGCCTACTCGTTTAAAACTGTAATTGATTATTTACAATAAAATAAAGAACTTCTGAATGAAGACCACCTGTCAAGAAAGGTCACATTCGGTATTACCAAGGGTGGCCCTAGTTCAGAGGTTTGATTGTATACATGAAAATTATGTTCATGACAATTAAAACAACTGGCCTTCACAGACAACTGGTCTCAACCAGTCTGTAGGTGGTATATAGCCAAACATCACTGAAGTTGACAAGGAAAGATGCACAAAATAATACCAACACATACCTGGGGACGGACTGTTGAATGCCTCGACTGTGCCTATCCCGTAGACATACCACATGGGGAAGCCTAGGTCAGGTTGGGTCTACTCGGTTGATCTTGCAAAAAAACAAAAGAGAAAACAATTAGCAAGTGATCTCACGAAAACATAATTAAACAAACACAATTCTATGAATTTTGGAAGGGGATTTGTGTTCACATGAACCTTAAACAAATGGACCAGAAAAAAACATAGAAAATGACAACCTTTCTCGTCTGCTGGGCGTCCATCTTCTTCGTCCTGAAATAGAAAGCGTACATTGAATATACAAGTCTAGCAAAGTTATCTCTGTCATGTTGAACATATACATCGCCTCAGAAAGAATCATGAAAGATTAAGAAGAATTCAAGTATCATTAATATTCAAGTGTAGTCAAACCTATGTAAGCGGCCACCTCTGAATAAACGCCACTCAGTGTGAATGAAGCCTACTCGTTTAAAACTGTAATTGATTATTTACAATAAAATAAAGAACTTCTGAATGAAGACCACCTGTCAAGAAAGGTCACATTCGGTATTACCAAGGGTGGCCCTAGTTCAGAGGTTTGATTGTATACATGAAAATTATGTTCATGACAATTAAAACAACTGGCCTTCACAGACAACTGGTCTCAACCAGTCTGTAGGTGGTATATAGCCAAACATCACTGAAGTTGACAAGGAAAGATGCACAAAATAATACCAACACATACCTGGGGACGGACTGTTGAATGCCTCGACTGTGCCTATCCCGTAGACATACCACATGGGGAAGCCTAGGTCAGGTTGGGTCTACTCGGTTGATCTTGCAAAAAAACAAAAGAGAAAACAATTAGCAAGTGATCTCACGAAAACATAATTAAACAAACACAATTCTATGAATTTTGGAAGGGGATTTGTGTTCACATGAACCTTAAACAAATGGACCAGAAAAAAACATAGAAAATGACAACCTTTCTCGTCTGCTGGGCGTCCATCTTCTTCGTCCTGAAATAGAAAGTGTACATTGAATATACAAGTCTAGCAAAGTTATCTCTGTCATGATGAACATATACATCGCCTCAGAAAGAATCATGAAAGATTAAGAAGAATTCAAGTATCATTAATATTCAAGTGTAGTCAAACCTATGTAAGCGGCCACCTCTGAATAAAGGCCACTCAGTGTGAATGAAGCCTACTCGTTTAAAACTGTAATTGATTATTTACAATAAAATAAAGAACTTCTGAATGAAGACCACCTGTCAAGAAAGGTCACATTCGGTATTACCAAGGGTGGCCCTAGTTCAGAGGTTTGATTGTATACATGAAAATTATGTTCATGACAATTAAAACAACTGGCCTTCACAGACAACTGGTCTCAACCAGTCTGTAGGTGGTATATAGCCAAACATCA
Organism: Lutraria lutraria; assembly: GCA_964023205.1. Classification (NCBI taxonomy): domain Eukaryota; kingdom Metazoa; phylum Mollusca; class Bivalvia; order Venerida; family Mactridae; genus Lutraria; species Lutraria lutraria. Next base: position 28,988,503 of record OZ026834.1, read on the forward strand.
CTGAAGTTGACAAGGAAAGATGCACAAAATAATACCAACACATACCTGGGGACGGACTGTTGAATGCCTCGACTGTGCCTATCCCGTAGACATACCACATGGGGAAGCCTAGGTCAGGTTGGGTCTACTCGGTTGATCTTGCAAAAAAACAAAAGAGAAAACAATTAGCAAGTGATCTCACGAAAACATAATTAAACAAACACAATTCTATGAATTTTGGAAGGGGATTTGTGTTCACATGAACCTTAAACAAATGGACCAGAAAAAAACATAGAAAATGACAACCTTTCTCGTCTGCTGGGCGTCCATCTTCTTCGTCCTGAAATAGAAAGCGTACATTGAATATACAAGTCTAGCAAAGTTATCTCTGTCATGTTGAACATATACATCGCCTCAGAAAGAATCATGAAAGATTAAGAAGAATTCAAGTATCATTAATATTCAAGTGTAGTCAAACCTATGTAAGCGGCCACCTCTGAATAAAGGCCACTCAGTGTGAATGAAGCCTACTCGTTTAAAACTGTAATTGATTATTTACAATAAAATAAAGAACTTCTGAATGAAGACCACCTGTCAAGAAAGGTCACATTCGGTATTACCAAGGGTGGCCCTAGTTCAGAGGTTTGATTGTATACATGAAAATTATGTTCATGACAATTAAAACAACTGGCCTTCACAGACAACTGGTCTCAACCAGTCTGTAGGTGGTATATAGCCAAACATCACTGAAGTTGACAAGGAAAGATGCACAAAATAATACCAACACATACCTGGGGACGGACTGTTGAATGCCTCGACTGTGCCTATCCCGTAGACATACCACATGGGGAAGCCTAGGTCAGGTTGGGTCTACTCGGTTGATCTTGCAAAAAAACAAAAGAGAAAACAATTAGCAAGTGATCTCACGAAAACATAATTAAACAAACACAATTCTATGAATTTTGGAAGGGGATTTGTGTTCACATGAACCTTAAACAAATGGACCAGAAAAAAACATAGAAAATGACAACCTTTCTCGTCTGCTGGGCGTCCATCTTCTTCGTCCTGAAATAGAAAGTGTACATTGAATATACAAGTCTAGCAAAGTTATCTCTGTCATGATGAACATATACATCGCCTCAGAAAGAATCATGAAAGATTAAGTAGAATTCAAGTATCATTAATATTCAAGTGTAGTCAAACCTATGTAAGCGGCCACCTCTGAATAAAGGCCACTCAGTGTGAATGAAGCCTACTCGTTTAAAACTGTAATTGATTATTTACAATAAAATAAAGAACTTCTGAATGAAGACCACCTGTCAAGAAAGGTCACATTCGGTTTTTACCAAGGGTGGCCCTAGTTCAGAGGTTTGATTGTATACATGAAAATTATGTGCATGACAATTAAAACAACTGGCCTTCACAGACAACTGGTCTCAACCAGTCTGTAGGTGGTATATAGCCAAACATCACTGAAGTTGACAAGGAAAAATGCACAAAATAAACCAACACATACCTGGGGACGGACTGTTGAATGCCTCGACTGTGCCTATCCCGTAGACATACCACATGGGGAAGCCTAGGTCAGGTTGGGTCTACTCGGTTGATCTTGCAAAAAAACAAAAGAGAAAACAATTAGCAAGTGATCTCACGAAAACATAATTAAACAAACACAATTCTATGAATTTTGGCCGGGGATTTGTGAACACATGAACCTTAAACAAATGGACCAGATTAAATACATAGAAAATGACAACCTTTCTCGTCTGCTGGGCGTCCATCTTCTTCGTCCTGAAATAGAAAGCGTACATTGAATATACAAGTCTAGCAAAGTTATCTCTGTCATGATGAACATATACATCGCCTCAGAAAGAATCATGAAAGATTAAGAAGAATTCAAGTATCATTAATATTCAAGTGTAGTCAAACCTATGTAAGCGGCCACCTCTGAATAAAGGCCACTCAGTGTGAATGAAGCCTACTCGTTTAAAACTGTAATTGATTATTTACAATAAAATAAAGAACTTCTGAATGAAGACCACCTGTCAAGAAAGGTCACATTCGGTTTTTACCAAGGGTGGCCCTAGTTCAGAGGTTTGATTGTATACATGAAAATTATGTGCATGACAATTAAAACAACTGGCCTTCACAGACAACTGGTCTCAACCAGTCTGTAGGTGGTATATAGCCAAACATCACTGAAGTTGACAAGGAAAAATGCACAAAATAAACCAACACATACCTGGGGACGGACTGTTGAATGCCTCGACTGTGCCTATCCCATAGACATACCACATGGGGAAGCCTAGGTCAGGTTGGGTCTACTCGGTTGATCTTGCAAAAAAACAAAAGAGAAAACAATTAGCAAGTGATCTCACGAAAACATAATTAAACAAACACAATTCTATGAATTTTGGAAGGGGATTTGTGAACACATGAACCTTAAACAAATGGACCAGATTAAATACATAGAAAATGACAACCTTTCTCGTCTGCTGGGCGTCCATCTTCTTCGTCCTGAAATAGAAAGCGTACATTGAATATACAAGTCTAGCAAAGTTATCTCTGTCATGTTGAACATATACATCGCCTCAGAAAGAATCATGAAAGATTAAGTAGAATTCAAGTATCATTAATATTCAAGTGTAGCCAAACCTATGTAAGCGGCCACCTCTGAATAAAGGCCACTCAGTGTGAATGAAGCCTACTCGTTTAAAACTGTAATTAATTATTTACAATAAAATAAAGAACTTCTGAATGAAGACCACCTGTCAAGAAAGGTCACATTCGGTTTTTACCAAGGGTGGCCCTAGTTCAGAGGTTTGATTGTATACATGAAAATTATGTGCATGACAATTAAAACAACTGGCCTTCACAGACAACTGGTCTCAACCAGTCTGTAGGTGGTATATAGCCAAACATCACTGAAGTTGACAAGGAAAAATGCACAAAATAAACCAACACATACCTGGGGACGGACTGTTGAATGCCTCGACTGTGCCTATCCCGTAGACATACCACATGGGGAAGCCTAGGTCAGGTTGGGTCTACTCGGTTGATCTTGCAAAAAAACAAAAGAGAAAACAATTAGCAAGTGATCTCACGAAAACATAATTAAACAAACACAATTCTATGAATTTTGGCCGGGGATTTGTGAACACATGAACCTTAAACAAATGGACCAGATTAAATACATAGAAAATGACAACCTTTCTCGTCTGCTGGGCGTCCATCTTCTTCGTCCTGAAATAGAAAGTGTACATTGAATATACAAGTCTAGCAAAGTTATCTCTGTCATGTTGAACATATACATCGCCTCAGAAAGAATCATGAAAGATTAAGTAGAATTCAAGTATCATTAATATTCAAGTGTAGTCAAACCTATGTAAGCGGCCACCTCTGAATAAAGGCCACTCAGTGTGAATGAAGCCTACTCGTTTAAAACTGTAATTGATTATTTACAATAAAATAAAGAACTTCTGAATGAAGACCACCTGTCAAGAAAGGTCACATTCGGTTTTTACCAAGGGTGGCCCTAGTTCAGAGGTTTGATTGTATACATGAAAATTATGTGCATGACAATTAAAACAACTGGCCTTCACAGACAACTGGTCTCAACCAGTCTGTAGGTGGTATATAGCCAAACATCACTGAAGTTGACAAGGAAAGGTGCACAAAATAAACCAACACATACCTGGGGACGGACTGTTGAATGCCTCGACTGTGCCTATCCCGTAGACATACCACATGGGGAAGCCTAGGTCAGGTTGGGTCTACTCGGTTGATCTTGCAAAAAAACAAAAGAGAAAACAATTAGCAAGTGATCTCACGAAAACATAATTAAACAAACACAATTCTATGAATTTTGGAAGGGGATTTGTGTTCACATGAACCTTAAACAAATGGACCAGAAAAAAACATAGAAAATGACAACCTTTCTCGTCTGCTGGGCGTCCATCTTCTTCGTCCTGAAATAGAAAGTGTACATTGAATATACAAGTCTAGCAAAGTTATCTCTGTCATGATGAACATATACATCGCCTCAGAAAGAATCATGAAAGATTAAGTAGAATTCAAGTATCATTAATATTCAAGTGTAGTCAAACCTATGTAAGCGGCCACCTCTGAATAAAGGCCACTCAGTGTGAATGAAGCCTACTCGTTTAAAACTGTAATTGATTATTTACAATAAAATAAAGAACTTCTGAATGAAGACCACCTGTCAAGAAAGGTCACATTCGGTTTTTACCAAGGGTGGCCCTAGTTCAGAGGTTTGATTGTATACATGAAAATTATGTGCATGACAATTAAAACAACTGGCCTTCACAGACAACTGGTCTCAACCAGTCTGTAGGTGGTATATAGCCAAACATCACTGAAGTTGACAAGGAAAAATGCACAAAATAATACCAACACATACCTGGGGACGGACTGTTGAATGCCTCGACTGTGCCTATCCCGTAGACATACCACATGGGGAAGCCTAGGTCAGGTTGGGTCTACTCGGTTGATCTTGCAAAAAAACAAAAGAGAAAACAATTAGCAAGTGATCTCACGAAAACATAATTAAACAAACACAATTCTATGAATTTTGGAAGGGGATTTGTGTTCACATGAACCTTAAACAAATGGACCAGAAAAAAACATAGAAAATGACAACCTTTCTCGTCTGCTGGGCGTCCATCTTCTTCGTCCTGAAATAGAAAGTGTACATTGAATATACAAGTCTAGCAAAGTTATCTCTGTCATGATGAACATATACATCGCCTCAGAAAGAATCATGAAAGATTAAGTAGAATTCAAGTATCATTAATATTCAAGTGTAGTCAAACCTATGTAAGCGGCCACCTCTGAATAAAGGCCACTCAGTGTGAATGAAGCCTACTCGTTTAAAACTGTAATTGATTATTTACAATAAAATAAAGAACTTCTGAATGAAGACCACCTGTCAAGAAAGGTCACATTCGGTTTTTACCAAGGGTGGCCCTAGTTCAGAGGTTTGATTGTATACATGAAAATTATGTGCATGACAATTAAAACAACTGGCCTTCACAGACAACTGGTCTCAACCAGTCTGTAGGTGGTATATAGCCAAACATCACTGAAGTTGACAAGGAAAAATGCACAAAATAAACCAACACATACCTGGGGACGGACTGTTGAATGCCTCGACTGTGCCTATCCCGTAGACATACCACATGGGGAAGCCTAGGTCAGGTTGGGTCTACTCGGTTGATCTTGCAAAAAAACAAAAGAGAAAACAATTAGCAAGTGATCTCACGAAAACATAATTAAACAAACACAATTCTATGAATTTTGGCCGGGGATTTGTGAACACATGAACCTTAAACAAATGGACCAGATTAAATACATAGAAAATGACAACCTTTCTCGTCTGCTGGGCGTCCATCTTCTTCGTCCTGAAATAGAAAGCGTACATTGAATATACAAGTCTAGCAAAGTTATCTCTGTCATGATGAACATATACATCGCCTCAGAAAGAATCATGAAAGATTAAGAAGAATTCAAGTATCATTAATATTCAAGTGTAGTCAAACCTATGTAAGCGGCCACCTCTGAATAAAGGCCACTCAGTGTGAATGAAGCCTACTCGTTTAAAACTGTAATTGATTATTTACAATAAAATAAAGAACTTCTGAATGAAGACCACCTGTCAAGAAAGGTCACATTCGGTTTTTACCAAGGGTGGCCCTAGTTCAGAGGTTTGATTGTATACATGAAAATTATGTGCATGACAATTAAAACAACTGGCCTTCACAGACAACTGGTCTCAACCAGTCTGTAGGTGGTATATAGCCAAACATCACTGAAGTTGACAAGGAAAAATGCACAAAATAAACCAACACATACCTGGGGACGGACTGTTGAATGCCTCGACTGTGCCTATCCCATAGACATACCACATGGGGAAGCCTAGGTCAGGTTGGGTCTACTCGGTTGATCTTGCAAAAAAACAAAAGAGAAAACAATTAGCAAGTGATCTCACGAAAACATAATTAAACAAACACAATTCTATGAATTTTGGAAGGGGATTTGTGAACACATGAACCTTAAACAAATGGACCAGATTAAATACATAGAAAATGACAACCTTTCTCGTCTGCTGGGCGTCCATCTTCTTCGTCCTGAAATAGAAAGCGTACATTGAATATACAAGTCTAGCAAAGTTATCTCTGTCATGTTGAACATATACATCGCCTCAGAAAGAATCATGAAAGATTAAGTAGAATTCAAGTATCATTAATATTCAAGTGTAGCCAAACCTATGTAAGCGGCCACCTCTGAATAAAGGCCACTCAGTGTGAATGAAGCCTACTCGTTTAAAACTGTAATTAATTATTTACAATAAAATAAAGAACTTCTGAATGAAGACCACCTGTCAAGAAAGGTCACATTCGGTTTTTACCAAGGGTGGCCCTAGTTCAGAGGTTTGATTGTATACATGAAAATTATGTGCATGACAATTAAAACAACTGGCCTTCACAGACAACTGGTCTCAACCAGTCTGTAGGTGGTATATAGCCAAACATCACTGAAGTTGACAAGGAAAAATGCACAAAATAAACCAACACATACCTGGGGACGGACTGTTGAATGCCTCGACTGTGCCTATCCCGTAGACATACCACATGGGGAAGCCTAGGTCAGGTTGGGTCTACTCGGTTGATCTTGCAAAAAAACAAAAGAGAAAACAATTAGCAAGTGATCTCACGAAAACATAATTAAACAAACACAATTCTATGAATTTTGGCCGGGGATTTGTGAACACATGAACCTTAAACAAATGGACCAGATTAAATACATAGAAAATGACAACCTTTCTCGTCTGCTGGGCGTCCATCTTCTTCGTCCTGAAATAGAAAGTGTACATTGAATATACAAGTCTAGCAAAGTTATCTCTGTCATGTTGAACATATACATCGCCTCAGAAAGAATCATGAAAGATTAAGTAGAATTCAAGTATCATTAATATTCAAGTGTAGTCAAACCTATGTAAGCGGCCACCTCTGAATAAAGGCCACTCAGTGTGAATGAAGCCTACTCGTTTAAAACTGTAATTGATTATTTACAATAAAATAAAGAACTTCTGAATGAAGACCACCTGTCAAGAAAGGTCACATTCGGTTTTTACCAAGGGTGGCCCTAGTTCAGAGGTTTGATTGTATACATGAAAATTATGTGCATGACAATTAAAACAACTGGCCTTCACAGACAACTGGTCTCAACCAGTCTGTAGGTGGTATATAGCCAAACATCACTGAAGTTGACAAGGAAAGGTGCACAAAATAAACCAACACATACCTGGGGACGGACTGTTGAATGCCTCGACTGTGCCTATCCCGTAGACATACCACATGGGGAAGCCTAGGTCAGGTTGGGTCTACTCGGTTGATCTTGCAAAAAAACAAAAGAGAAAACAATTAGCAAGTGATCTCACGAAAACATAATTAAACAAACACAATTCTATGAATTTTGGAAGGGGATTTGTGTTCACATGAACCTTAAACAAATGGACCAGAAAAAAACATAGAAAATGACAACCTTTCTCGTCTGCTGGGCGTCCATCTTCTTCGTCCTGAAATAGAAAGTGTACATTGAATATACAAGTCTAGCAAAGTTATCTCTGTCATGATGAACATATACATCGCCTCAGAAAGAATCATGAAAGATTAAGTAGAATTCAAGTATCATTAATATTCAAGTGTAGTCAAACCTATGTAAGCGGCCACCTCTGAATAAAGGCCACTCAGTGTGAATGAAGCCTACTCGTTTAAAACTGTAATTGATTATTTACAATAAAATAAAGAACTTCTGAATGAAGACCACCTGTCAAGAAAGGTCACATTCGGTTTTTACCAAGGGTGGCCCTAGTTCAGAGGTTTGATTGTATACATGAAAATTATGTGCATGACAATTAAAACAACTGGCCTTCACAGACAACTGGTCTCAACCAGTCTGTAGGTGGTATATAGCCAAACATCACTGAAGTTGACAAGGAAAAATGCACAAAATAATACCAACACATACCTGGGGACGGACTGTTGAATGCCTCGACTGTGCCTATCCCGTAGACATACCACATGGGGAAGCCTAGGTCAGGTTGGGTCTACTCGGTTGATCTTGCAAAAAAACAAAAGAGAAAACAATTAGCAAGTGATCTCACGAAAACATAATTAAACAAACACAATTCTATGAATTTTGGAAGGGGATTTGTGTTCACATGAACCTTAAACAAATGGACCAGAAAAAAACATAGAAAATGACAACCTTTCTCGTCTGCTGGGCGTCCATCTTCTTCGTCCTGAAATAGAAAGTGTACATTGAATATACAAGTCTAGCAAAGTTATCTCTGTCATGATGAACATATACATCGCCTCAGAAAGAATCATGAAAGATTAAGTAGAATTCAAGTATCATTAATATTCAAGTGTAGTCAAACCTATGTAAGCGGCCACCTCTGAATAAAGGCCACTCAGTGTGAATGAAGCCTACTCGTTTAAAACTGTAATTGATTATTTACAATAAAATAAAGAACTTCTGAATGAAGACCACCTGTCAAGAAAGGTCACATTCGGTTTTTACCAAGGGTGGCCCTAGTTCAGAGGTTTGATTGTATACATGAAAATTATGTGCATGACAATTAAAACAACTGGCCTTCACAGACAACTGGTCTCAACCAGTCTGTAGGTGGTATATAGCCAAACATCACTGAAGTTGACAAGGAAAAATGCACAAAATAAACCAACACATACCTGGGGACGGACTGTTGAATGCCTCGACTGTGCCTATCCCGTAGACATACCACATGGGGAAGCCTAGGTCAGGTTGGGTCTACTCGGTTGATCTTGCAAAAAACAAAAGAGAAAACAATTAGCAAGTGATCTCACGAAAACATAATTAAACAAACACAATTCTATGAATTTTGGCCGGGGATTTGTGAACACATGAACCTTAAACAAATGGACCAGATTAAATACATAGAAAATGACAACCTTTCTCGTCTGCTGGGCGTCCATCTTCTTCGTCCTGAAATAGAAAGTGTACATTGAATATACAAGTCTAGCAAAGTTATCTCTGTCATGTTGAACATATACATCGCCTCAGAAAGAATCATGAAAGATTAAGTAGAATTCAAGTATCATTAATATTCAAGTGTAGTCAAACCTATGTAAGCGGCCACCTCTGAATAAAGGCCACTCAGTGTGAATGAAGCCTACTCGTTTAAAACTGTAATTGATTATTTACAATAAAATAAAGAACTTCTGAATGAAGACCACCTGTCAAGAAAGGTCACATTCGGTTTTTACCAAGGGTGGCCCTAGTTCAGAGGTTTGATTGTATACATGAAAATTATGTGCATGACAATTAAAACAACTGGCCTTCACAGACAACTGGTCTCAACCAGTCTGTAGGTGGTATATAGCCAAACATCACTGAAGTTGACAAGGAAAGGTGCACAAAATAAACCAACACATACCTGGGGACGGACTGTTGAATGCCTCGACTGTGCCTATCCCGTAGACATACCACATGGGGAAGCCTAGGTCAGGTTGGGTCTACTCGGTTGATCTTGCAAAAAAACAAAAGAGAAAACAATTAGCAAGTGATCTCACGAAAACATAATTAAACAAACACAATTCTATGAATTTTGGAAGGGGATTTGTGTTCACATGAACCTTAAACAAATGGACCAGAAAAAAACATAGAAAATGACAACCTTTCTCGTCTGCTGGGCGTCCATCTTCTTCGTCCTGAAATAGAAAGTGTACATTGAATATACAAGTCTAGCAAAGTTATCTCTGTCATGATGAACATATACATCGCCTCAGAAAGAATCATGAAAGATTAAGTAGAATTCAAGTATCATTAATATTCAAGTGTAGTCAAACCTATGTAAGCGGCCACCTCTGAATAAAGGCCACTCAGTGTGAATGAAGCCTACTCGTTTAAAACTGTAATTGATTATTTACAATAAAATAAAGAACTTCTGAATGAAGACCACCTGTCAAGAAAGGTCACATTCGGTTTTTACCAAGGGTGGCCCTAGTTCAGAGGTTTGATTGTATACATGAAAATTATGTGCATGACAATTAAAACAACTGGCCTTCACAGACAACTGGTCTCAACCAGTCTGTAGGTGGTATATAGCCAAACATCACTGAAGTTGACAAGGAAAAATGCACAAAATAATACCAACACATACCTGGGGACGGACTGTTGAATGCCTCGACTGTGCCTATCCCGTAGACATACCACATGGGGAAGCCTAGGTCAGGTTGGGTCTACTCGGTTGATCTTGCAAAAAAACAAAAGAGAAAACAATTAGCAAGTGATCTCACGAAAACATAATTAAACAAACACAATTCTATGAATTTTGGAAGGGGATTTGTGTTCACATGAACCTTAAACAAATGGACCAGAAAAAAACATAGAAAATGACAACCTTTCTCGTCTGCTGGGCGTCCATCTTCTTCGTCCTGAAATAGAAAGTGTACATTGAATATACAAGTCTAGCAAAGTTATCTCTGTCATGATGAACATATACATCGCCTCAGAAAGAATCATGAAAGATTAAGTAGAATTCAAGTATCATTAATATTCAAGTGTAGTCAAACCTATGTAAGCGGCCACCTCTGAATAAAGGCCACTCAGTGTGAATGAAGCCTACTCGTTTAAAACTGTAATTGATTATTTACAATAAAATAAAGAACTTCTGAATGAAGACCACCTGTCAAGAAAGGTCACATTCGGTTTTTACCAAGGGTGGCCCTAGTTCAGAGGTTTGATTGTATACATGAAAATTATGTGCATGACAATTAAAACAACTGGCCTTCACAGACAACTGGTCTCAACCAGTCTGTAGGTGGTATATAGCCAAACATCACTGAAGTTGACAAGGAAAAATGCACAAAATAAACCAACACATACCTGGGGACGGACTGTTGAATGCCTCGACTGTGCCTATCCCGTAGACATACCACATGGGGAAGCCTAGGTCAGGTTGGGTCTACTCGGTTGATCTTGCAAAAAACAAAAGAGAAAACAATTAGCAAGTGATCTCACGAAAACATAATTAAACAAACACAATTCTATGAATTTTGGAAGGGGATTTGTGAACACATGAACCTTAAACAAATGGACCAGATTAAATACATAGAAAATGACAACCTTTCTCGTCTGCTGGGCGTCCATCTTCTTTGTCCTGAAATAGAAAGCGTACATTGAATATACAAGTCTAGCAAAGTTATCTCTGTCATGTTGAACATATACATCGCCTCAGAAAGAATCATGAAAGATTAAGTAGAATTCAAGTATCATTAATATTCAAGTGTAGCCAAACCTATGTAAGCGGCCACCTCTGAATAAAGGCCACTCAGTGTGAATGAAGCCTACTCGTTTAAAACTGTAATTAATTATTTACAATAAAATAAAGAACTTCTGAATGAAGACCACCTGTCAAGAAAGGTCACATTCGGTTTTTACCAAGGGTGGCCCTAGTTCAGAGGTTTGATTGTATACATGAAAATTATGTGCATGACAATTAAAACAACTGGCCTTCACAGACAACTGGTCTCAACCAGTCTGTAGGTGGTATATAGCCAAACATCACTGAAGTTGACAAGGAAAAATGCACAAAATAAACCAACACATACCTGGGGACGGACTGTTGAATGCCTCGACTGTGCCTATCCCGTAGACATACCACATGGGGAAGCCTAGGTCAGGTTGGGTCTACTCGGTTGATCTTGCAAAAAAACAAAAGAGAAAACAATTAGCAAGTGATCTCACGAAAACATAATTAAACAAACACAATTCTATGAATTTTGGCCGGGGATTTGTGAACACATGAACCTTAAACAAATGGACCAGATTAAATACATAGAAAATGACAACCTTTCTCGTCTGCTGGGCGTCCATCTTCTTCGTCCTGAAATAGAAAGTGTACATTGAATATACAAGTCTAGCAAAGTTATCTCTGTCATGTTGAACATATACATCGCCTCAGAAAGAATCATGAAAGATTAAGTAGAATTCAAGTATCATTAATATTCAAGTGTAGTCAAACCTATGTAAGCGGCCACCTCTGAATAAAGGCCACTCAGTGTGAATGAAGCCTACTCGTTTAAAACTGTAATTGATTATTTACAATAAAATAAAGAACTTCTGAATGAAGACCACCTGTCAAGAAAGGTCACATTCGGTTTTTACCAAGGGTGGCCCTAGTTCAGAGGTTTGATTGTATACATGAAAATTATGTGCATGACAATTAAAACAACTGGCCTTCACAGACAACTGGTCTCAACCAGTCTGTAGGTGGTATATAGCCAAACATCACTGAAGTTGACAAGGAAAGGTGCACAAAATAAACCAACACATACCTGGGGACGGACTGTTGAATGCCTCGACTGTGCCTATCCCGTAGACATACCACATGGGGAAGCCTAGGTCAGGTTGGGTCTACTCGGTTGATCTTGCAAAAAAACAAAAGAGAAAACAATTAGCAAGTGATCTCACGAAAACATAATTAAACAAACACAATTCTATGAATTTTGGAAGGGGATTTGTGTTCACATGAACCTTAAACAAATGGACCAGAAAAAAACATAGAAAATGACAACCTTTCTCGTCTGCTGGGCGTCCATCTTCTTCGTCCTGAAATAGAAAGTGTACATTGAATATACAAGTCTAGCAAAGTTATCTCTGTCATGATGAACATATACATCGCCTCAGAAAGAATCATGAAAGATTAAGTAGAATTCAAGTATCATTAATATTCAAGTGTAGTCAAACCTATGTAAGCGGCCACCTCTGAATAAAGGCCACTCAGTGTGAATGAAGCCTACTCGTTTAAAACTGTAATTGATTATTTACAATAAAATAAAGAACTTCTGAATGAAGACCACCTGTCAAGAAAGGTCACATTCGGTTTTTACCAAGGGTGGCCCTAGTTCAGAGGTTTGATTGTATACATGAAAAGTATGTGCATGACAATTAAAACAACTGGCCTTCACAGACAACTGGTCTCAACCAGTCTGTAGGTGGTATATAGCCAAACATCACTGAAGTTGACAAGGAAAAATGCACAAAATAATACCAACACATACCTGGGGACGGACTGTTGAATGCCTCGACTGTGCCTATCCCGTAGACATACCACATGGGGAAGCCTAGGTCAGGTTGGGTCTACTCGGTTGATCTTGCAAAAAAACAAAAGAGAAAACAATTAGCAAGTGATCTCACGAAAACATAATTAAACAAACACAATTCTATGAATTTTGGCCGGGGATTTGTGAACACATGAACCTTAAACAAATGGACCAGATTAAATACATAGAAAATGACAACCTTTCTCGTCTGCTGGGCGTCCATCTTCTTCGTCCTGAAATAGAAAGTGTACATTGAATATACAAGTCTAGCAAAGTTATCTCTGTCATGTTGAACATATACATCGCCTCAGAAAGAATCATGAAAGATTAAGTAGAATTCAAGTATCATTAATATTCAAGTGTAGTCAAACCTATGTAAGCGGCCACCTCTGAATAAAGGCCACTCAGTGTGAATGAAGCCTACTCGTTTAAAACTGTAATTGATTATTTACAATAAAATAAAGAACTTCTGAATGAAGACCACCTGTCAAGAAAGGTCACATTCGGTTTTTACCAAGGGTGGCCCTAGTTCAGAGGTTTGATTGTATACATGAAAATTATGTGCATGACAATTAAAACAACTGGCCTTCACAGACAACTGGTCTCAACCAGTCTGTAGGTGGTATATAGCCAAACATCACTGAAGTTGACAAGGAAAGGTGCACAAAATAAACCAACACATACCTGGGGACGGACTGTTGAATGCCTCGACTGTGCCTATCCCGTAGACATACCACATGGGGAAGCCTAGGTCAGGTTGGGTCTACTCGGTTGATCTTGCAAAAAAACAAAAGAGAAAACAATTAGCAAGTGATCTCACGAAAACATAATTAAACAAACACAATTCTATGAATTTTGGAAGGGGATTTGTGTTCACATGAACCTTAAACAAATGGACCAGAAAAAAACATAGAAAATGACAACCTTTCTCGTCTGCTGGGCGTCCATCTTCTTCGTCCTGAAATAGAAAGTGTACATTGAATATACAAGTCTAGCAAAGTTATCTCTGTCATGATGAACATATACATCGCCTCAGAAAGAATCATGAAAGATTAAGTAGAATTCAAGTATCATTAATATTCAAGTGTAGTCAAACCTATGTAAGCGGCCACCTCTGAATAAAGGCCACTCAGTGTGAATGAAGCCTACTCGTTTAAAACTGTAATTGATTATTTACAATAAAATAAAGAACTTCTGAATGAAGACCACCTGTCAAGAAAGGTCACATTCGGTTTTTACCAAGGGTGGCCCTAGTTCAGAGGTTTGATTGTATACATGAAAATTATGTGCATGACAATTAAAACAACTGGCCTTCACAGACAACTGGTCTCAACCAGTCTGTAGGTGGTATATAGCCAAACATCACTGAAGTTGACAAGGAAAAATGCACAAAATAATACCAACACATACCTGGGGACGGACTGTTGAATGCCTCGACTGTGCCTATCCCGTAGACATACCACATGGGGAAGCCTAGGTCAGGTTGGGTCTACTCGGTTGATCTTGCAAAAAAACAAAAGAGAAAACAATTAGCAAGTGATCTCACGAAAACATAATTAAACAAACACAATTCTATGAATTTTGGAAGGGGATTTGTGTTCACATGAACCTTAAACAAATGGACCAGAAAAAAACATAGAAAATGACAACCTTTCTCGTCTGCTGGGCGTCCATCTTCTTCGTCCTGAAATAGAAAGTGTACATTGAATATACAAGTCTAGCAAAGTTATCTCTGTCATGATGAACATATACATCGCCTCAGAAAGAATCATGAAAGATTAAGTAGAATTCAAGTATCATTAATATTCAAGTGTAGTCAAACCTATGTAAGCGGCCACCTCTGAATAAAGGCCACTCAGTGTGAATGAAGCCTACTCGTTTAAAACTGTAATTGATTATTTACAATAAAATAAAGAACTTCTGAATGAAGACCACCTGTCAAGAAAGGTCACATTCGGTTTTTACCAAGGGTGGCCCTAGTTCAGAGGTTTGATTGTATACATGAAAATTATGTGCATGACAATTAAAACAACTGGCCTTCACAGACAACTGGTCTCAACCAGTCTGTAGGTGGTATATAGCCAAACATCACTGAAGTTGACAAGGAAAAATGCACAAAATAAACCAACACATACCTGGGGACGGACTGTTGAATGCCTCGACTGTGCCTATCCCGTAGACATACCACATGGGGAAGCCTAGGTCAGGTTGGGTCTACTCGGTTGATCTTGCAAAAAACAAAAGAGAAAACAATTAGCAAGTGATCTCACGAAAACATAATTAAACAAACACAATTCTATGAATTTTGGCCGGGGATTTGTGAACACATGAACCTTAAACAAATGGACCAGATTAAATACATAGAAAATGACAACCTTTCTCGTCTGCTGGGCGTCCATCTTCTTCGTCCTGAAATAGAAAGTGTACATTGAATATACAAGTCTAGCAAAGTTATCTCTGTCATGTTGAACATATACATCGCCTCAGAAAGAATCATGAAAGATTAAGTAGAATTCAAGTATCATTAATATTCAAGTGTAGTCAAACCTATGTAAGCGGCCACCTCTGAATAAAGGCCACTCAGTGTGAATGAAGCCTACTCGTTTAAAACTGTAATTGATTATTTACAATAAAATAAAGAACTTCTGAATGAAGACCACCTGTCAAGAAAGGTCACATTCGGTTTTTACCAAGGGTGGCCCTAGTTCAGAGGTTTGATTGTATACATGAAAATTATGTGCATGACAATTAAGACAACTGGCCTTCACAGACAACTGGTCTCAACCAGTCTGTAGGTGGTATATAGCCAAACATCACTGAAGTTGACAAGGAAAAATGCACAAAATAAACCAACACATACCTGGGGACGGACTGTTGAATGCCTCGACTGTGCCTATCCCGTAGACATACCACATGGGGAAGCCTAGGTCAGGTTGGGTCTACTCGGTTGATCTTGCAAAAAAACAAAAGAGAAAACAATTAGCAAGTGATCTCACGAAAACATAATTAAACAAACACAATTCTATGAATTTTGGAAGGGGATTTGTGAACACATGAACCTTAAACAAATGGACCAGATTAAATACATAGAAAATGACAACCTTTCTCGTCTGCTGGGCGTCCATCTTCTTTGTCCTGAAATAGAAAGCGTACATTGAATATACAAGTCTAGCAAAGTTATCTCTGTCATGTTGAACATATACATCGCCTCAGAAAGAATCATGAAAGATTAAGTAGAATTCAAGTATCATTAATATTCAAGTGTAGTCAAACCTATGTAAGCGGCCACCTCTGAATAAAGGCCACTCAGTGTGAATGAAGCCTACTCGTTTAAAACTGTAATTGATTATTTACAATAAAATAAAGAACTTCTGAATGAAGACCACCTGTCAAGAAAGGTCACATTCGGTTTTTACCAAGGGTGGCCCTAGTTCAGAGGTTTGATTGTATACATGAAAATTATGTGCATGACAATTAAAACAACTGGCCTTCACAGACAACTGGTCTCAATCAGTCTGTAGGTGGTATATAGCCAAACATCACTGAAGTTGACAAGGAAAAATGCACAAAATAAACCAACACATACCTGGGGACGGACTGTTGAATGCCTCGACTGTGCCTATCCCGTAGACATACCACATGGGGAAGCCTAGGTCAGGTTGGGTCTACTCGGTTGATCTTGCAAAAAAACAAAAGAGAAAACAATTAGCAAGTGATCTCACCAAAACATAATTAAACAAACACAATTCTATGAATTTTGGAAGGGGATTTGTGAACACATGAACCTTAAACAAATGGACCAGAAAGAAACATAGAAAATGACAACCTTTCTCGTCTGCTGGGCGTCCATCTTCTTCGTCCTGAAATAGAAAGCGTACATTGAATATACAAGTCTAGCAAAGTTATCTCTGTCATGTTGAACATATACATCGCCTCAGAAAGAATCATGAAAGATAAAGTAGAATTCAAGTATCATTAATATTCAAGTGTAGTAAAAAAACCTATGTAAGCGGCCACCTCTGAATGAAGGCCACTCAGTGTGAATGAAGCCCACTCGTTTAAAACTGTAAATGATTATTTACAATAAAATAAAGAACTTCTGAATGAAGACCACCTGTCAAGAAAGGTCACATTCGGTTTTTCCCAAGGGTGGCCCTAGTTCAGAGGTTTGATTGTATACATGAAAATTATGTGCATGACAATTAAAACAACTGGCCTTCACAGACAACTGGTCTCAACCAGTCTGTAGGTGGTATATAGCCAAACATCACTGAAGTTGACAAGGAAAAATGCACAAAATAAACCAACACATACCTGGGGACGGACTGTTGAATGCCTCGACTGTGCCTATCCCGTAGACATACCACATGGGGAAGCCTAGGTCAGGTTGGGTCTACTCGGTTGATCTTGCAAAAAAACAAAAGAGAAAACAATTAGCAAGTGATCTCGCCAAAACATAATTAAACAAACACAATTCTATGAATTTTGGAAGGGGATTTGTGAACACATGAACCTTAAACAAATGGACCAGATTAAATACATAGAAAATGACAACCTTTCTCGTAGGCTGGGCGTCCATCTTCTTCGTCCTGAAATAGAAAGCGTACATTGAATTTACAAGTTTAGCAAAGTTATCTCTGTCATGTTGAACATATACATCGCCTCAGAAAGAATCATGAAATATTAAGTAGAATTCAAGTATCATTAATATTCAAGTGTAGTCAAACCTATGTAAGCGGCCACCTCTGAAAAAAGGCCACTCAGTGTGAATGAAGCCTACTCGTTTAAAACTGTAATTGATTATTTACAATAAAATAAAGAACTTCTGAATAAAAACCACCTGTCAAGAAAGGTCACATTCGGTTTTTCCCAAAGGTGGCCCTAGTTCAGAGGTTTGATTGTATACATGAAAATTATGTGCATGACAATTAAAACAACTGGCCTTCACAGACAACTGGTCTCAACCAGTCTGTAGGTGGTATATAGCCAAACATCACTGAAGTTGACAAGGAAAAATGCACAAAATAAACCAACACATACCTGGGGACGGACTGTTAAATGCCTCGACTGTGCCTATCCCGTAGACATACCACATGGGGAAGCCTAGGTCAGGTTGGGTCTACTCGGTTGATCTTGCAAAAAAACAAAAGAGAAAACAATTAGCAAGTGATCTCACGAAAACATAATTAAACAAACACAATTCTATGAATTTTGGAAGGGGATTTGTGTTCACATGAACCTTAAACAAATGGACCAGAAAAAAACATAGAAAATGACAACCTTTCTCGTCTGCTGGGCGTCCATCTTCTTCGTCCTGAAATAGAAAGTGTACATTGAATATACAAGTCTAGCAAAGTTATATCTGTCATGTTGAACATATACATCGCCTCAGAAAGAATCATGAAAGATTAAGTAGAATTCAAGTATCATTAATATTCAAGTGTAGTCAAACCTATGTAAGCGGCCACCTCTGAATAAAGGCCACTCAGTGTGAATGAAGCCTACTCGTTTAAAACTGTAATTGATTATTTACAATAAAATAAAGAACTTCTGAATGAAGACCACCTGTCAAGAAAGGTCACATTCGGTTTTTACCAAGGGTGGCCCTAGTTCAGAGGTTTGATTGTATACATGAAAACTATGTGCATGACAATTAAAACAACTGGCCTTCACAGACAACTGGTCTCAATCAGTCTGTAGGTGGTATATAGCCAAACATCACTGAAGTTGACAAGGAAAAATGCACAAAATAAACCAACACATACCTGGGGACGGACTGTTGAATGCCTCGACTGTGCCTATCCCTTAGACATACCACATGGGGAAGCCTAGGTCAGGTTGGGTCTACTCGGCGTCCATCTTCTTCGTCCTGAAATAGAAAGCGTACATTGAATATACAAGTCTAGCAAAGTTATCTATGTCATGTTGAAAATGTATATCGTCACGGATAGAATCATGAAAGAGTATACTCTTCAATACAGATCAAATGAATTGCATGATGGACAAAAAACAGTTCAATCGGATGAACAAATGTCAAGAAGCATAAACACTTACGTTTTCGTGCTGTGCACTGTACCCTAGCCCTGACCTTGGTGACCATTGAGACCAAAGCCTTGCCATCAATCTGTGTGCCAAGCTTCCCATCTGAAGTTGGTATCCCTCGATGAGGTCCACTTCCAGGAGTCAACACATCCAACTGCTGAAATAAAGAAAATACTCATCAATACTGAGGGATTTGTCGGCAGATCATATAAATTGCAAAATGAACAAAAACAAAAAAGCAGACCAATAATTCAACAGTTGCACCGGATGCACAAATGTCAAGAAGCATAATGGCTCATAATTAAGCCAGAATACTTACGTTGAAATGCTGTATGCATTACGGTGACCCTGACCTTGGTGACCATTGAGACCAAGGCCTTGCCATCAATCTGTGTGCCAAGCTTCCATCTGAAGTTGGTATCCCTCGATAAGGTCCACTTCCAGGATTCGACACATCCGACTGCTGAAATAAAGAAAATACTCATCAATACAGAGGGATTTGTTGGTAGATCGTGTAAATTGCAAAATGAACAAAAACAAAAAAGCAGACGACAGACCAATTCAACAGTTGCACTGGATGCACAAATGTTAAGAAGCATAATCGCTCACAATTAAGCCAGAATACTTACATTGAAATGCTATACGTATTATGGTCACCCTGACCTTGGTGACCATTTAGACCAAGGCCTTGCCATCAATCCGTGTGCCAAGCTTTTATCTGAAGTTGGTATCCCTCGATAAGGTCCACTTCCAGGAGTCAACACATCCGACTGCTGAAATAAAGAAAATACTTTTCGAATACAAAGGGATCTGTTAGCAGATTGTGTAAATTGCAAAATGAACAAAAACAAAAAAGCAGACGACAGACCAATTCAACAATTGTATCGGACGCACATATGTCAAGAAGCATATCGCTCACAATGAAGCCAGAATACTTACGTTGAAATGCTGTATGCATTATGGTGACCCTGACCTTGGTGACATTTGAGACCAAGGCCTTGCCATCAATCCGTGTGCCAAGCTTCCATCTGAAGTTGGTATCCCTCGATGAGGTCCACTTCCAGGAGTCAACACATCCGACTGCTGAAATAAAGAAAATACTCTTCAAATACAAAGGGATCTGATGACAAATAATTTAAATTGCAAAATGAACAAAAACAAAAATGCAGAAGACAGACCAATTCAACAGTTGCATTGGATGCACAAATGTCAAGAAGAAAATCACTCACAATTAAGCCAGAATACTTACGTTGAAATGCTGTATGCATTACGGTGACCCTGACCTTGGTGACCATTGAGACCAAGGCCATGCCATCAATCCGTGTGCCAAGCTTCCATCTGCAGTTGGTATCCCTCGATGAGGTCCACTTCCAGGAGTCAACACATCCGACTGCTGAAATAAAGAAAATAATTTTCGAATACAAAGGGATATGTTAGCAGATCATGTAAATTGTAAAATGAGCAAAAAAAAGCAGAAGAGAGACCAATTCAACAATTGCATCGGATGCACAAATGTCAAGAAGCATAATCGCTCACAATTAAGCCAGAATACTTACGTTGAAATGCTGTACGCATTACGGTGACCCTGACCTTGGTGACCATTGAGACCAAGGCCTTGCCATCAATCCGTGTGCCAAGCTTTTATCTGAAGTTGGTATCCCTCGATGAGGTCCACTTCCAGGAGTCAACACATCCGACTGCTGAAATAAAGAAAATACTCTTCAAATACTTAGGGAGCTGATGGCAGATAATTTGAATTGTAAAATGAACAAAAACAAAAATGCAGACGACAGACTAATTCAACAGTTGCATTGGATGCACAAATGTCAAGAAGAATAATCGCTCACAATTAAGCCAGAATACTTACATTGAAATGCTGTATGCATTACGGTGACCCTGACCTTGGTGACCATTGAGACCAAGGCCTTGCCATCAATCCGTGTGCCAAGCTTCCATCAGAAGTTGGTATCCCTCGATGAGGTCCACTTCCAGGAGTCAACACATCCGACTGCTGAAATAGAGAAAATACTTCATGAATACAAAGGGATCTGTTGGCAGATTGTGTAAATTGTAAAATGAACCAAAAAAAAGCAGACGACAGACCAATTCAACAATTGCGTCGGACGCACAAATGTCAAGAAGCATATCGCTCACAATGAAGCCAGAATACTTACGTTGAAATGCTGTATGCATTACGGTGACCCTGACCTTGGTGACCATTGAGACCAAGGCCTTGCCATCAATCCGTGTGCCAAGCTTCCATATGAAGTTGGTATCCCTCGATGAGGTCCACTTCCAGGAGTCAACACATCCGACTGCTGAAATAAAGACAATACTCATCAATACTGAGGGATTTGTTAGCAGATCGTGTAAATTGCAAAATGAACAAAAACAAAAAAGCAGACGACAGACCAATTCAACAGTTGCATCGGATGCACAAATGTTAAGAAGCATAATGGCTCACAATTAAGCCAGAATACTTACGTTGAAATGCTGTACGCATTACGGTAACCCTGACCTTGGTGACCATTAAGACCAAGGCCTTGCCATCAATCCGTGTGCCAAGCTTCCATATGAAGTTGGTATCCCTCAATGAGGTCCACCAGGAAATCAACACATCCGACTGCTGAAATAAAGAAAATACTGTACAATACAGAGGGATTTGTTGGCAGATCATATTAATTGCATGATAGATAAAAGCAAATTCAACAGTTCCATCAGATGAAAAAGTATATAGAAACATAACACTTACATTTTCATGCTGTGCACAGTACCCTAGCCCTGACCTCGGTGACCATTGAGACCAAGGCCTTGCATTCAAGGCGCAGTGTCAATACCACATCTTAAGAATAGTTCATTTCCAACCAAAGAATAAAAAGTAATGGTGTCTGTCTTTTCGTACACTCATGACATACATTCACTCTTCACAACCTATACTGTAATCATCTTAAATAACGCTGTCACCAAAAAAACAAACTGTCAAGACACTTGTATATATGATGAAATACTATGAGCTGTCTAATTCCATCCACTAGCATTGTTTCACAACAAACCGCATCAATCATTACCATTAACAAAGCATACAAAGTAAATTAGCAAAATCTAAACAATTAATAAGAACCTTAACTTGCAATTAAACAAAGAATGGAATTCATGAAATGTAAAGACATACAAAAACAAGTTCAATCACAGATAATTAACAAAAGGCGTCACATACATGTCCAATAATACAGTCAACAAATGTTAGTTAGGAAGATTGTCACATATACATACAAAAACAAGGTCGACCACAGATAATAAACAAAAGGCGTCACGTCACATACATGTCCAATAATACAGTCAACAAATGTTAGTTAGGAAGATCGTCACATATACATACAAAAACAAGGTCGACCACAGAAAATAAACAAAAGGCGTCACGTCACATACATGTCCAATAATACAGTCAACAAATGTTAGTTAGGAAGATCGTCACATATACATACAAAAACAAGGTCGACCACAGAAAATAAACAAAAGGCGTCACGTCACATACATGTCCAATAATACAGTCAACAAATGTTAGTTAGGAAGATCGTCACATATACATACAAAAACAAGGTCGACCACAGATAATAAACAAAAGGCGTCACGTCACATACATGTCCAATAATACAGTCAACAAATGTTAGTTAGGAAGATCGTCACATATACATACAAAAACAAGGTCGACCACAGGTAATAAACAAAAGGCGTCACGTCACATACATGTCCAATAATACAGTGAACAAATGTCAGTTAGGGACGATTGTCACATATACATACAAAAACAAGGTCGACCACAGATAATAAACAAAAGGCGTCACGTCACATACATGTCCAATAATACAGTGAACAAATGTTAGTTAGGAAGATCGTCACATATACATACAAAAACAAGGTCGACCACAGAAAATAAACAAAAGGCGTCACATACCAGTCCAAAAGTCAAGTCAACAAACAAATGTTAGTTAGAAAGATCGTCACATATACATACTAAAACAAGGTCGACCACAGAAAATAAACAAAAGGCTTCACATACCAGTCCAAAAATACAGTCAACAAATGACAGTTTAAGAAAGATTGTCGCATAAATGGCCAAGAATAAGGAAATAAGAAGAGATAGTGAGACTGAAAGTTTGACTAGTGTAAGGGCAGGGCCGCCGAACACCCTGTAGTGTTACAAATAACACCCACTTACCCAATTGTACATTATTAAATGTCTCCTAAAACATCATTTTCAACATTATTTCAGTCATATCGTGGCAGGCAGTTATAAAATAAACAAAAGGCTTCACATACATATCCAAAAATGCAGTCAACAAATGTTAGTTAGAAAGATCGTCACATATACATACTAAAACAAGGTCTACCACAGAAAATAAACAAAAGGCGTCACATACCAGTCCAAAAGTCCAGTCAACAAACAAATGTTAGTTAGAAAGATCGTCACATATACATACTAAAACGAGGTCGACCACAGAAAATAAACAAAAGGCGTCACATACCAGTCCAAAAATTCAGTCAACAAACAAATGTTAGTTAGAAAGATCGTCACATATACATACAACGAGGTCGACCACAGAAAATAAACAAAAGGCGTCACATACCAGTCCAAAAATACAGTCAACAAACAAATGTTAGTTAGAAAGATCGTCACATATACATACTAAAACAAGGTCGACCACAGAAAATAAACAAAAGGCGTCACATACCAGTCCAAAAATACAGTCAACAAACAAATGTTAGTTAGAAAGATCGTCACATATACATACTAAAACAAGGTCGACCACAGAAAATAAACAAAAGGCGTCACATACCAGTCCAAAAATACAGTCAACAAATGTTAGTTAGAAAGATCGTCACATATACATACTAAAACAAGGTCGACAACAGAAAATAAACAAAAGGCGTCACATACCAGTCCAAAAATACAGTCAACAAATGTTAGTTAGAAAGATCGTCACATATACATATTAAAACAAGGTCGACCACAGAAATTAAACAAAAGGCGTCACATATCAGTCCAAAAATACAGTCAACAAATGACAGTTTAAGACAGATTGTCGCATAAATGGCCAAGAATAAGGAAACAAGAAGAGATAGTGAGACTGTAAGTTTGACTAGTGTAAGGGCAGGGCTGCCGAACACCCTGTAGTGTTACAAATAACACCCACCTACCCAATTGTACATTATTAAATGTCTCCTAAAACACCATTTTCAACATTATTTCAGTCATATCGTGGCAGGCAGTTATCCTAACCAGCTTTCCTAGACTTAATTTAACCAGTACTAGCAACATTCTATCCCTAAACTTCTGCCAAGCTACCCCACATAATTCAGAGGTGGAGGACAATTTAACATAGGATGTAATATCTTCAGACGAATTTGTCACGGACAGTGTGAGCCTCGTCCGGGGTCCAAACACAGTAACATATACAAAAGGATATATGAAACTTATAAAACTGAACTTGGGTAAACATTACCGTTACTAATACAAATAATAATACTATAGTGAACTGAAAGTGGGACAGTGGATGAGGCAGTAAGTTTGAGATATAGAAAATAAAACTGTTTAACGGAGTAAGCAATCATGATTCCTTTGTCTAAAAAAAACAATGTAGCGTGCATGTACAAAGTTAGTGCAGCGACTAAAAACTACTAGTACCGTAAGAACGCAAGTTCTTGTTCTTGCCACGCAGGGCATCTGACATATTAATGACATCACACAGCTCTAAAATAAAAAAAATTATATACATATGATATACATATACTGACACATGGTCAGAAGTTCAGTATATAAATACAACACAGGGATTTTTTGGGTGCGATTTTATAGCCCAACTTTGGTCATATACCCAATGGAAAATAGTATCTTTTTTTCCCAATTTACAGGCAAAAATTCCCAATCCAAAAAAAATAAAATTATTTTTTAAGTTCATTAACACCACTAATGGTAGTAAATACCAGATTCTACTACCAGTGTTTGACACTTACTCTAGTCCGTCGGTCAGAGACCGACAGAAATCACCAAGGACCGATGACATCCGCGACCTGGTCGGCCCGGGTGCCCGGTAGATTTTGCAAGTAGGAAATCCCATTCTTAAGATAAATATAAACTATGACATATCAGCATAATCACAGTTAACAACGTTTACCAGTGGCTGTGTTTTATATATGCAGGGTACAGGGCCAGAATTATGTATCTATTTTTAGACATAATTACGACGTATCAGCATAATAAAGTCAGTGCGTGTAATCAATCTACTCATAGTCGTACCCTTCGTCAACTCGTGCTCTAGTATTTGTTGTTGCAATAATTATTTTTTATCAAGTGCTTCAGCGATTTTTTGCATACTCATGCCACCAAAGAAGTGTAAAGAATCCAGATTAATGTAAATACTCAGCCATAAGTCAATCAAATATGGGTCCTGAAATTGTCCGTAAAATCCACCTGGACTTACGGTCGAGTAACCAAAAAAAATATTATCACTATCAGAGCACAAAAACACAATAATTTATGTCCACACTTACAGTTTGTCCTAATTTCTCGTCCAATGAAATGTCCACATTTCATTTGAAATTTGAAAAATATATCGCATAAAATTTGCCAAAACCCTGATATGGAGAAAATAAGTCGAATTTGTGTGCTACGTGACAAAGCGCAGAATAGGGCGGTGCAAGTTGCATCAGTTTTATTACGTCATCCTTAAACGTGCAATAAAGTAGGCGGAATTCAAACTACTCATAGACATTGAGGGAGATTGCGTCATTCGATCCAGGTCGTACAGCATACGAATTTTCCATGGTTTTCGCTATTTTTGTTGAATTTAATGCCCGTTTACAACAGAATTTCAGTCAAATACAAGCGGGCAGTCCATCTTGCCATCGTTCCTTGGTAGTAGTACCGGGTTCCATGGTTATAATAATTACTCATAAATAAATGTAGATACATGAATCTTATATCACCATAATCAACCTGAATGTGCATTTTATAAATCAACCAGCACCTTATATGTATTCAACAATAATATGTTGAGAATGGAATGGATTTGATGCTCAGCAGTCGATTGTCAGTTGTATAACATCTGGGCCGGTGCTAGACACCACACTTGCAAGGTTTTCCTATCTAAGCGGACTCGAACTTAAACATGTGCAAGAATCCAAGAAGTTTGGCAAGAAACAAAACGGCCAAAAACTATAAATAACGCTGCACAGGTCTAATGGACCAAATTGAAAGAATGGTCAAACAGTACGAAACATTGAAATCATGCATTTCTGGTTATTGATAATTTACATAATAACTAAGACAAAACCCGTTCCTCAAGAATAAAACAACCATAGATCTAGAATCGTCGTAAGCTAAGTGAAAATCCATTGTTACATGTAAATGTTGGCTCGTATCTCTTATTAGCGCATATAACACTGAATGCCCCCGCTTTCTTTTTAATTTCCCTCTGATCGGAGGTACTTTGTGGGCGGTGTCAAATTACATATATAGTGATGATTGACAGTTTTTGTAGAGACAAAACATGCATACGTGACAGAAATTAGGGCAAACTGTAAATCAGTTATCGTTCATATTATGAATTTTATGCGACATATCACAAGCGACGCTTCGCGTCACTTGTGATATATCCCATAGAATTTAAAATATGAACAATAACTAATACATATTTTTGCACAAACGGGTTAAATTGGTGCACTTTGTAACTTTATTGATTTTCTATTTTTAGCGCTGCTGAAATTAAGTAGGTTTTAAGTTAGTGTAAAGTTCTGACATCATGAATGATGCTATCTGTCAATCAAATGACGTATATCTTGCCCTCTGGTTAAATTTTTACTCCCATAATAAATTGAACAGGAATTTCGTAATTTGAATGTGTCAAACAATTACTGATATTTTTATGTGTGAATAATTTGTTACTGGATTACTTAGTAAGGTACAAAGCTGTTGTAGATCTAATCATTTTAGATTAATGACAAAATAGTCTTATAAGTAAATCATTACAGTTTTATTTGAGTAAATGCACATGATTCTTTATCATTTAATATCTTCAATACAGATAAGGCTTGCAGTGACTTATTAGAATGAATATGAACAAAATATTTCATATAAGTTACAATTGCTTTCATTTAAAAAGAAACAATCAGAATAGTACATATAAAACAAGAGGGCCATGATGGCCCTATAATCGCTCACCAGAAAAAGACCCTTGGAGACAAACATTTTTCTTTTTTTTAAATGACCCTTGGGCAGCGCCAATTCTTACCCCAGGGCCATTATGAACAAACGTGGCAGAGGTCCACTAATATCTCAGCTCTAGGCATTGTAGTTTCTGACAATAATTTTTTTTATAATTTCCAATATAATTCTATGTAAATTCAAGTTATCCCTGGGGCTGAGCCAATTTTGATCCCAGGGACATAATTTGAACAAACTGTGAAAAGGTCCACAAGACAGTTCTACACAACAAATACCAAAGCTCTAGGCCCTGTGGTTTCAGACAAGAACATTTTTTAAGTTTTCCTATTGACTGACAGGGCAACAAAGGTTGTAATGAAATTTAATTTTTTGAACAACTTTTGTACAGCTTCATCCTAGGAACAACCCTGTAAAGTTTCGTTGAAATGGGCCTACTGCTTCAGAAGGGGGTACTGTTTACAGCAAAATTTAATGTTGACAGACCGATGACAGACATCAATGTTGACAGACCCATGACAGACATCACATGACCACAATAGAAATAATAAATACCCAATAACAAAAATAAAACAGAGGAAAAATCAACTACATAATTTATTTAATTTATTAAATGTATCTTAAGTTAAGAGTGAAAGGTTTTCAGTGATATACAACCATTAATGGAAGCCACACTGGGCCAGCAATGAACATATAGCTTATCTAGATGATCAGACACTGCTGAGCTTGTTACTATCAGATCAGAAAGAATAACACGATGCTCTGGAAAACTCTGCATCAGAGTCATTACAATGCAGATAGATCTCACAGAGTTTGTAAAGTTATATAGGGTAGCCCTTTGCTTATCAATAGGGCTCATCTATCTACATGTGAGGATCAACCTCCAAACCAAGTCTAAAGACCAAAGGCCAAATCGCTCTCTTAGTAATTGACCGGACAAGCTTTGAAAACTAACAAACTGAAAGACCGAAATAAGCCAACCAATTTAACCAAAGTTTGTCAAGTTTTATAAAAATACTCTTAACAATTTAAAGCTGAGGAAAAATAAATGCCTATGTTTGAAAGTTATTTGTAAAATCTTAAGTTAAAACTAGGGTACTAAACGCTCTTTTAATGAGGTGTTTGTGAAACACCAATGCCCCCTAAAGGGCAAATGGATAGTAGACCTTTGACCTATTGATAGTCCTTATCAACAGGGGTCATCTATCTATGTGACCAACCTTCAAACCAAGTGAAGACCTAAGGGCCAAAACAGTCGAATTGGCCGGACAAGGTTTGATTACCAACGAACAGAAAGACAGACATGAACTATCCAATATCCCCCCATTTCTTCGAAAGGGGGGGGGGATACAAAAATATGACAAAAATCTAAATTTATACAAACCATGTCAATTCAAGACTTCTCAAAAAATACTCATAAATAGTAAAACTGAGGAAGAATCAACTACCTAAGGTTTTAAAGTTATTTCATTATATCTTTAGTTAAATAAGGGTACTAAAACACCATTTCAACAAGGTTAAAGGTCTTCAGTGAGATACAATAACTTTTGAATGCCATACTAGGCCAGCTAGTATACTTAGAGACAAATGATAGCAAATAGGACATTGAAACCAAGCAGGAGGGTTCTAGCAAGGAACAGTCAAAACTGTGTAAGCAGCCACCTCCGAATAAAGGTCACCCTGTGAAAAAGGTCATTTTTTACAAAACTGTCATTGATAATTCATAACAGAATGACCAGTGGCATTTGCCAAGATTGAGAGCTATGATCTGTGGCTCATAGAATAGCCTAACACTGCAGAACCTCTGTATAAGAGTCATTACAATGCAGATAGATCTCACAGAGTGTGTAAAGTTATGTAGGGACTAGCCCTTTGCTTATCAATAGGGCTCATCTATCTACATGTGAGGATCAACCTCCAAACCAAGTCTGAAGACCAAAGGCCAAATCGCTCTCTTAGTAATTGACCGGACAAGCTTTGAAAACTAACAAGCTGAAAGACCGAAATAAGCCAACCAATTTAACCAAAGTTTGTCGAAATGGTGGGGGAGAGCAGGCATAACTAGAACATTATGAAAGAACCCTACAATTACAAAAATATGACAAAAATATAAATCATGTCAATTCAAGGCATTTTACCTATTAGAAATAACTGCTGGGATAGGAATAAAGTTTTTTAAAAATACTCTTAAAAATTGAAAGCTGAGGAAAAATAAATGCCTATGTTTGAAAGTTATTTGATATATCTTAAGTTAAAACTAGGGTACTAAAACGCTCTTATAATGAGGTGTTTGTGAAACACCGATGCCCCCTAAAGGGCAAATGGATAGTTGACCTTTGACCTATTGATAGACCTTACCAACAGGGGTCATCTATCTATGTGACCTATCTTCAAACCAAGTTAAGACCTAAGGGCCAAAACAGTCGAATTGGCCGGACAAGGTTTGATTTCCAACGAACAGAAAGATAGACATGAACTATCCAATATCCCCCTCATTTCTTCGAAAAGGGGGGGGGGGGCATTATACAAAAATATAACAAAAAATTAAATTTATACAAATCATGTCAATTCAAGACTTCTCAAAAAATACTCATAAATAGTAAAACTGAGGAAGAATCAACTACCTAAGGTTTTAAAGTTATTTCATTATATCTTTAGTTAAATAAGGCTACTAAAACACCATATCAACAAGGTTAAAGGTCTTCAGTGAGATACAATAACTTTTGAATGCCATACTAAGCCAGCTAGTATACTTAGAGACAAATGATAGCAAATAGGACATTGAAACCAAGCAGGAGGGTTCTAGCAAGGAACAGTCAAAACTGTGTAAGCAGCCACCTCCAAATAAAGGCCACCCAATGAAAAATGGTCATTTTTTACAAAACTGTCATTGATAATTCATAACAGAATGACCAGTGGCAGTGGCCAAGATTGAGAGCTATGATTTGTGGCTCATTATATCAAGAAAACCCTAACACTGCAGAACCTCTGTATAAGAGTCATTACAATGCAGATAGATCTCACAGAGTGTGTAAAGTTATGTAGGGCTCATCTATCTAGATTTGAGGATCAACCTCCAAACCAAGTCTAAAGACCAAAGGCCAAATCGCTCTCTTAGTAATTGACCGGACAAGCTTTGAAAACCAACAAACTAAAGGACCGAAATGAGCCAACCAATTTAACCAAAGTTTGTCGAAATGGCGGGGGAGAGCGGGCATAACTAGAACATTATCAAAGAACCCTACAATTATAACAAGAGGGCCATGATGGCCCTATAAATGCTCACCAGGAGAAAAGGTCATTTGGAGATTAACATTGTTGAAGTTTTCTATACCAGTCTAAGTAAGATCAAGTGACCGATCTGGGCCGTTTTTTTATCCCATGGCCATTATATGAACAGATTTAAAAGAGGTCCATTAGACAAAGCTAGATACCAGATATCTTAGCTCTAGGCCTTGTGGTTTCAGAGAAGAAGATTTTTTAAAATTTTCCTACATAAAATAGAATCAGGGGTTGTAACAGGACAAGATTCTCAATCCTGAAAATTAGCCGGGGGTCTACAAATTCATGATTTTTTTTCAAAAATTCACTATGTTTTTCTCTCCATATTTCTAAAAAAGATGATAATAGTTAATACATAGGGATTTTTTGGGCTAATTTTTTAGCTGATATTGGGTCATATTCCCAATTAACAATAGTATCATTCTTTTTTTCAATTCACAGACAAAAATTCCCAATTGAAACTTAAAAAAGATTATAACTATAATCTAGAATAAACCCCAGGGCACTGCTAATTTTGACCCCGGGGCCATAATTTGAACAAACTTGGTAGAGGTCCACTAGACAACGCCACATACAAAATATCTAAGCTCTAGGCCTTGCGGTTTCGGAGAAAAAGATTTTTTAAATTTTCCTATATAAGTCTATATAAATCAAGTGACCCCCGGGGCGGGCCAATTTTGACCCTAAGGCAATAATTTGAACAAACTTGGTAGAGGTCCACTAGACTATGCTACATACCAAATATCTTAGCTCTAGGCCTTGTGGTTTCGGAGAAGATTTTTTAAATTTTCCTAAATAAGTCTATGTAAAATCAAGTTACCCCCGGGGCGGAGCCAATTTTGACCCCAGGGGAATAATTTGAACAATATTTGTTCATGAACTTCATCGGACCATGCTCACGAACCCAGTCTTCGCATTAATTTTTTTTTGGCACTAGCCCAGTCGGGCTACCAGCTTAGAAATTTCACTAGCCTGAATCCAAATTCACCAGTCCGAACTAAAATGATATATTTGCATCACAGTGAGACTATTAGTAAACTTATATAACATCAGGGTTCTAGCCAGGATTTTTTTAAGGTATGTTGCAAATACAAATTTGAGTCACCCTTGAGCAGTACAGTGAATGACTGAATGTGTGCAAGTGGGGGGTAAGTCCAACAACTTAAGTGGTTCATATTTTAGTGAATTTTAAAGTCAAAAGACAGAACTGTTAAAAAGTGTTATAAATATATAACTTATCATACACAAATCAATAGGAATTAAGATACATGTATCAGTTTTGCATGTCCAAATAAACCATTTGTTTGAATCCGAGGCGCCATGGTTTTGACAGGATGCTCTTTTTATGGAAGTACATGGAATGTCAACCCATACTGCTCTATCAGGCAAGCACTTCTTATGTCTCCTTTGATAGTACATGTAGTGTTTCTCTATTTTATATGTAAGCACTTACATTAGAACTCCAACTCAGAGATGGTTTTATACTTTAAGTTTATTGCTCAGTGGCTATTTAATAAATGATGTACAATAGGCCTACTATCAGAGAGGTAACTATACAGACAAGTAACTGATAATCAAGTGACTATAAGATTAACTCAATACACTACACTCTACAGTACACATTTGTTTACATTCTGTAGTCATAGTTAGATTGACATCAAATTTTTAGAATATTTTTTCTTTATTTGTATTTTCAGCAATCATAGCATATTTCAAAGTAAGAAATTTTATTGAATCAATTAAACTTTTTATTGACTGAATAAAATGACAACAAACATAACACATCGCGACTACCAAAGTTCAAACCGAAAGTAGAAAATGACATCAGATCGTATAAGTTAAACTTGAATCATGTTTAAAGCCCTAGGGATATCAATTGCATGTAACTTCTGTTAAAATTTAATAGATAATGATATTTAAGTTACCGTTTTCCAAAACTAACATCCACAGAAACGTATGTTTCCATTTAGGATCTAAAGATTGGATTATGTCAAGATCGGCGTTGCGGATTTCTGATCAGAACTCACATCATGAATGTTATTCCATCGACTCATATGAGTCTCGATCATTTCGTTTTTAATGCTCAAAGATTCCTCGGTGATCGATTTGCTAACGCGTATTTTTTATATCCTCGTCTTTCGTATAGATCTACGTGCATTAAAAATGTTCAGTCTTAATTTCACGGTTATGTCGCATGATATCAGTAATTATTATTTGCACACCAATACTGTAGATCTATGCATTTTTAGTCGTTGTTAAATATAAATCATTCGCAGAGGCATAGTAATCATATGTTGCCCAAGAAACGTGTAATCTAGATACACACGATACGTCATCAGCAATGAATTTCATTCCGAAATAAGTTGCTATCACCGAATGACGTCACTAACAGTGGAATGTGTCAATCTATAGTGAGGCAACTGCATAACGGGTTGAAAACAAAATTGTCATTTTAAGATCATTGTGTGTGTACCACAGGTATCATTCATATTTTTAACTTTATGCGAAATATGCATGGCAAGCGACACTCTGCTGACTGCATATAAATAAGAGCTGCATAAATTGTGTAAACTTTCATAATCATAATTATGATAGCTACTCGTGAAAAACAATGCGGCGAAAATCAACATCTTCAACCGGCGCATTTCTGAATGTTTAGTGAAAGTGTGCATGCGATAATTATAAGAAAATCTTGTCAACACTCTTGCTTAAACTTTCACGGTCATAACATCGAGTATTTAGTTGAAACACGTGGTAAGGCTGGGCTACGATATTGTCAGCGACATGCGTCATGCATTCGAGACTGTCATTGGTTTATTGATGTTTGATTGACACTGTTCTTAGTGACGTAACAAGTCAGCACGCGGCACATATTCAGATGTAGTTGCTTTTATAATTGGTTGTGTAAACAAGCCATGTCGTATACGTAATTAAGGGATGTCGGTGGAATTAAAGGATGTCGAATATACGACTGTAAGCCTGAAGGCATGTCGTGGACGACATGCGATATTAGGCTGGCTAGAACCCTGAACATCAAGCTATAACAATTAACATTTTCCTCTCATTTATTACAGTCCTCTAAAGATATAGCATAAAGAAGACATTTTTTCTGTGACGATCTAGGATAACTTTATAGTTTAGTCCATGTACCACTTGATCTAGTCACCAGACTCTAAGTTGTCTGCAAATTGTCTTCAATTTGTTATCCACAGACATGTTAAACAAAACCCTATTATATCGCTGCAATATTATTAAAATGAACTTTAAAATTTGGAATCCAAAAAACATAGAGAATTAATCTTAAACATGTGTCACATGATGATGGATCAGAGATAAGACACCACAATTACAAAAGATATTCATTAAATACACATCAGAATGACATATAGTTTCATCATGTTATCCGAAATTTGTCGTCCGAAATTCGTACACCACGTAATATAAATGCAATGGCCATTCTTGAAATTTAACGAGTGTTTGTTATTTTGTTGGTCATAATGCTTAATGCAATGTGATATTGTAGTAAAAATTACATAAATACTATCAAAAATTGCGACAATTTTCGGAAAATGTGCCTCAGACCGTATAGTACCAACGATGCAGAAACGAAGATGCATGTCCACAACCCATTTGATCAAATTGCAATCTGCATTACGAATCATTGCTTAGGTTAATAAAGATTGCAAACTGGAATATTAATAAAATTAACTTGGTAAAATATTTAAAGAAATCGATCTGCGCAGTGTTTATTTTATACGTAATTGTACCTATTTCGGACAGTAACAAACGGTCGAGTGGGTTAGGTGGTTAAAGACTGTGAACCAAGTGTCCAACTATTTATTTTGTAAACTGTTCATCAAATTCTCGACAGGGGCAGGCCTTTTTAAGGATGAATTTAACTTCGTTCTTGACAGTACTCTCAGTACCTTGATTCTGGATGTTAATATTATTGATACTGATGGACTAAAATTGTACTTTGTAACATTTTCTATCAGACCAACCATATCATTTCTTTAGCTTAAAAAATGCATAAAAAAAAATGTTAACTCTAAGTTGATAATTTAAACCAAAATTATTGTTAATGTGTCCCTGTGACTTCATTTATAGAAATCTAAATCAACAATCTATTTTTAGAAAAAAAGTTAATTAGGTTGTCGCAAAAATCTTAAACTACTTGTCGTTTCCTTGACCAATTACGATCATAACGTCCTGTTTTCTAACATTGGTTCATTGTAAGAAACTTACGGTGACAAAGTTATGTTCCAGACAAGAAATCCTCTATTATTAAACAATCAAATGGAGTTATTCAAAATCTGCACATTCACAGGTAGAGTTCCGGACAAGCAAAAATCGGAAGTTTTTTTAATTTCTTGCTCTGATTAAAAGTGAATCAGTGTTAGTGAATGTTTGTATTTTTAATCAGTTCTTCACATTTATAGATATAAAAGCATTTCAATAATTCATACATTTATACAATAAATCTGTTCTAATATTTTTACAAAAAGAAAGTTAAATGAAATATGAATCAATTTATTTATTATCATGATTTATTGAGACATAAATTTCATTTTGTGCAAGATTTTAAAATGCAACTGAAGATACCAGACAAAGAAATACCACTAATACTACTAGTATTTAGTTATTTAAATCTGTTGATCAACAGCCCATTTGACAACTATGGTAATTTCAGTCACCCCAGAAAAGGGGAGGTTCGATACAGAAGAACTGTGGATTTCAACCTTTAATTAATTTCTATTAGGATTAAAATAAAAATGTTATATGTTGTCAATATTCGTTTGTATAAGTACTGAACATGCCTATGATTTGTTTATAATAAATGTACCAATGTAATCATTTAAAAAATGAGTTATTTCACAAAATAAAAGTTTGTTCCTAAACAATACATTCTTTTTTTTTAAAGTTCATAACTTCCCCGTTACATAAATATATTATATCCTTAATTTTAAATACACAATATCCTGAGAGAAATTTTTACTTCAGAAACAGAATCCACATGAAAATGCATTAAGAATGGTAATTTTCAAAGAAATATATCTTAGAAATTAAAAGAGTTATGAAGAATTTTAATCTAAGAAGACTTTGTTCAGGTACACGATCGCGGAATATTTTCTTATACAGAATAGTGATAAACATTTCACGAAAAATGTGATAAAATGCCAACTTCAATTCTTCATAACTTTTTTATTTTTCAAGATTGTTCCATGTATGGTAAACAGATCTTAGACTGTTAAATTTAAAATAAATATTTTGAAGTTGAAAATTCAGTTGGTGTTGCCAGTACATATATAATATATATGGCCATGGAAAAAGGAGTTAAAAGGAGTATATGTGGCCATAGATAGGGGAGTTAAAAGGAGCATATATGTGGTAAAGGGTTAAATAGAATGTAAAAGGCTCACTATTTCTGTCATCTAGGTGGAATTATTTCTGTTATCTGTTCGTCTATTTTGGCTTGAACTATTTCTGTCAACTATATTTCTTCACTGGATGGAATAATTTCTGTCATCTGCTTCTACATCAGGTGGAATAAGTGACCTATTGAAACATAAAAATCTGAGTGAAAGCTACGTTATATAGAGTAAATATATCACACATATCCACAGCTATCCGGTACCTTATATAACAATACAATGGGAAATTAGTTACATGTTTTAATATTTCATCTATTAAGTACCCTTACATTGAAGAAATTAAGAAAATAAAAGCAAGAATAATTGTACCATTTATTATTATTAACAAATATGACAATACTGGTAACAACGAGTCTAAAAAGTTGAACAAGAAAAATTCACTGTTCAAAAGGAAAGATTCCTCACATTGAATATCAATTTAACTTTAAGCAATATCAGATAACTAAATACTCAGTAAAAAAAATAATTAAACAAGCAGTCATCAGATATGTGCAAAAAGCGCAATTAAAAAATATCCTCAGAGAATGACAAAAAATAAGACTTACAGCATCATTGGGAAAAATCTATTCTTTGTCTTACTGCTTTTATCACTGGGGTAAACCTGACAAATCCATCAGATATCAAGGTCTATGTGTCAACTGAAAAAACAATGAACAGAATTTAAGCTTAAAATGTAGTATATAGTACACATCCTGTACTGGTATCACTCGGCAATTAAGACTAAAAGCTCCAAGTACACACAACAACTCACATCAAATGTATCTGCCTGCATTCATGAGTACCCCACCCACTAACAAAGTACATACATGCATCTTGTTTCAAACAACTGCTATCTCTCTTTTGAAAATGCATTGACAATAACGACAACTGTGTAATCAGAAACACAAAAACATGGTTTCTAATCATTTACAAATTGATAAATAAATAATGTCTGAACGTTTTATTTAACAGTCAAAAGATCTCTGAAAACAGTCTTATAATTATTCTTTATCGCGTAGAGGTACAATTTATTTGGTGAGCTAAAATACATCAACAAAAATACCATAAACAAAACACACATTTCAAAATTCAAATCAGAAAATAAAAGAAATAATTTTACTAGAGATAAATTGACATCTTTCCTTCTTGAATTCCTCCTTCTTGAATTCCAACAATCGTGTGCGGTCTTTTGCGCGCGACGTCAGGGTTCAGTAAGCGTGAACTCGCTGGTACTTCTCTCTAAATAATACATTCAACACAGCGAGCGGGAAACAAATCATATGTCTGGTTCTCATTCCGTCACCGGGAACCAAATCAAATCACTCGCTAAAATTCGTGAATTTCGTGAATTGATATTGTGTCTGCAGGCAAAATTCTTTATCTTTTTTTCACAATGTCTGTCAAGAATGTGAACTGAAATTGAATAAAACAAAATACTGTACATAATTATATATATGAATACCTATAAGTTGTGGCAGAATTTATTTTTATTGTACTTTCCAACTTCTATGATTAATTAGTATTACAGTAGGCCTATATATGTCCATTTTCATATATTCAAATATATTCCAACTAAGGGTAATTTCACTTTACACAGTATGCAAACAATCATTCAATAATAGTGTTAACATTATCTAGTCATTGTTGTATCTAGGGTGTTTTTACTCGCTTGATATACAAATGTATTTAAAATCACATTGTTTAAAGCCATCAGTTTGTGTGTTAATACACTGTGTACATGCTTTATTATACCCCCTGTACTATTCAAAAATAGTGTATCATGAAATTCTCATGATTTCTCTCTTTTCGAGTCAACCACTTCCAACTAAGGGTTATTTTGGTCAATGGACTTATATACATACATGCATGTATTCGAAATTCATAGACTGAATTATTATATTTCTTTTCTTCTAAATTCATGGTCTTTCTCTGGTTTTAGGTTCGGTTAGTAATAGTGTTGTTTATTATTCATTCACCTTGATCATTAGCTTGTTCCAATTCTAAAATTAATAGTGTAGCAACTTGGTATATAGAAAGTAAAACATAAATTAAACCCAGAAACTGTGTCGTTACTGTATATATTTAGTTCTTACTTAATTTAATTAGTTACAGTTTGATCCAGTGTCAGAGACGTAGCTTGTCCTAAAATAATGTACACATAGGCACCGTTCAAGGGGTGTGCATCCCCCCTTCAGACTGTAGATTGCCGCAGACTCATTCTGGGACATTTTCCGGTATTCTTTAGCATAAAAATATCTATGAAGTTCTTGCATTTTTCATCCTGCAAGATTGATTCATTTTGAATTTTATTTATCATTTATTTATTATTATTTTTCATTTATCAAATGATTTTCCACGAAAGTTGCAGTTTAGTAAGAACAGTAGCAAGGACTTATATACATACGTGTATGTATATAAGTTCTTGTCAGTTTGTACATCGACATGAATAGAGGCCACAAATGAATGTCACATTAATAAATTATATGATTCGGGCAGTGTTCAACAAACTTGAGGAAAGTATCATTATAGACTGTTACACCTTTAATTGAGTCTATATATCCTCAGATACGGCCCACTGAGATAATAGACAACGAACCAGGAATGCGAGGCATATGTGACTTATTGACCAGCAAGACCCATGATGCCACAGTATCACGCCCGTAATTTATTCTTCGGCAAAAAATGTTGTGAGGAACTTCCGTTACTCGTTGTGATCACCCAATATTGTTTGTCAACTAAGTATGTTTTTTCCAAAATTATGAAGAATACAGGCATTTGCTTTAGTACAGGTCTGCGACAATCTAAACGTTAAAAAGTGTCTATTTTCTGATTCAAAGCATTAAATAATTTGGTAAAAAATCATTTGCTTATAGAGGTTGTAATCCTTGGAAGATCGATTTTACCCCAAAACATACACGAGATAAATAGTTATTCTATAGTTTTAAACTCCACTTGTTGAAACAAACCTTGTGTTTTTACATTTCAGATCATTTTAGATATAAACGTCTTTCATTATTTCAATTAAATTTATTCTTGAATAGATTACATCTTATAATGTTTTAATTTATCATTTTTTCCTTTTCTAACATAGTTAAGACGCTATTAAGCGATTCTGTACGTGATGGTTCAACTTATATAATTCATATGTACCGGTAAACATACATTCCATGACCGTGTTATGCCACCAAAGTCGGGGACCACAATTGAAACAAGGGGTACGGCTCCTTTAGTATTGATGCATGTTTTTATTTTCCTGAAATTTGAAGAGCACATATACAAACTTGTACAATACATATTGGATAAGTGTCAACGAAGTGGAAAAACACGCTCACATCAATGCATACCCTCACACACACACATATATATATATTTTATTATTAATGCCCTGATGAGTCAGTGACGAAACCGGTCGGCAATTGAAATATATAATAATACCTATGGAATGTTAGTTATTTTTCATTATTAATTTGCTTGACTCGGATATATTTTTTAACATTTTATATAATACAAAATGTGGATTATTGTTGTCATTGATTTATATTCTCTAAGCAAGCTTAAAAGCCCATTAGCTTTTTGAATCTTGTAATACAGAACAATCGACAAAATGACAGTAAAATGCGTACAAGAAATATATTTTATTTTCGCTATAGCAATATTTACATAATGCCTTTCTTTAGCCATATATCGTAAAAATATCAGCAGGTGCTTTAGAGTCTTATTATTGAAAATTAACAATTACTGTACGTACTACATTTCTATATGGTTACCAGCATAACAACATTATGGTAGGTACAGCAGAGCTATATATTGGGATTAAATTGGAATTAAGATTAATTTCATTATGCACACATTCTTAATTGATAATAAATGCAGACGAACAGGCGGAGTCTGTCGTTACGGGCGGGATTTGTATGAGAGGCTGATCCATGATGTAAAAGGGTGATGTTTGAAGAGCTGCCAATAAATTAATTAAGCAAGACTTGGTAGGTAGTTTATTATTGTAAGGGAGGCAACTCAATATGGAAACATTTTGTTACAATCAGAGTAGTCTCTCTTAGTAAAAATTCTTCAAACTTCGCACAAACAGGTAGTTGTATTTAGTTAATACAACTACCTGGCACAAATTACGAAAACAAATTCTCTTAAATAAGTTGCATGTGTTTAAATTATGCCTAAAATGAAATTATCTGTTCCTTTTTTCCCACTGTTGAGCTTGTGTCAAGTGGACTCGAATTTTTCTGGCTACATGCTCCTGAAAAATAGGGTAGATAGGTAGGCAGATGATTCTTTTTATGGCTCTTGAAAGCAAGCAGGCACGTACAAAAAAGAGACAATTTTATAGGCTAATTAAAAGTCTAGGGTCCTTCAGAAAAATTAGGGTAGGTCGGGTAAGCAGAAACAAACAATTTTTTAGGCTAATTAAAAGTCTAGGGTCCTTCAGAAAAATTAGGGTAGGTCGGGTAAGCAGAAACAAACAATTTTTTAGGCTAATTAAAAGTCTAGGGTCCTTCAGAAAAATTAGGGTAGGTCGGGTAAGCAGAAACAAACAATTTTTACCCTTCTGGTCCGTATTCACAAAGCATCTTAAGTAATTTAACTTAAGTTATATTTTTCCATAAATTCGACTTTTTCCTTAACTCTTTTGTACTAATATAAAGGAGGAAATCACAATAATATGATTTTATCTTTGTTCTAAAGATGCCAATTATGAAAATGATAATTGATTTTGACACTTTTGATGGCTGGTTTACAAACTTTTACCATGAAAAAAAATTTACACTTACTTTAAGTAAAAATTTCGATACTTTGTGAATACGGACCCAGTTCAGTTGACTTACATATTAATTGATGGTAATATTTATAGGATTAAATGGAATTTAAGTCATTGAATATGATACATTGCGTTACTGTAAACAAACTTGCAATAAATTAGTTCGATTAGTCCAACTAATTGACTGAACATGGCATTTTTGTGTAGTATCTGAATTGATGCCAGTAGACTTACCAAAATAATGTCAGGTGATCTTTTAAAAAATGTTTGTTTGTGGTAACACTACCCAGAGAATTTTCAGCGGGTAGGTAGGTAGGTATTTTTAAAGGTGTCCTCACTGTAAGGCATATTTAACTATATATACATCTAGTTCAAATATGGTTTCCCCTATAAATCAAATAGGTGGTACATTAAGTCTCATAAGTGGTACATTAAGACCTGGTACATAAAGGCAGTGGTACATA
Organism: Lutraria lutraria; assembly: GCA_964023205.1. NCBI lineage: Eukaryota > Metazoa > Mollusca > Bivalvia > Venerida > Mactridae > Lutraria > Lutraria lutraria. The sequence continues at coordinate 29,029,842 of OZ026834.1, forward strand.
ATGACCGACATTCATTGACATTTATGTGTTCAGAATATTCTAGTACATTAATTAGATGCAGTTTCTCACTAAAGTGAATTATCATTAATGTATACGTCTACTTAAATAATATTCTTTAAAAAATAAATAACACCAACAATTAGAGATAAATTACCCAATTTTATGAATGGTTCGTGAAGAAACATTCCTTGGGTTCAAAGATCCTATTCACTTATTATATCTTAATATCTAAGGGAAACTACTCATACTGACTTTTGAATTCAAAATAAATTTTCCCACAGTCCTCAGACAAATCTTTACCTAATATCGTTTTTGTGATTATAATCAGCCAAATAAATGCTTGACTTTTAGATAGGGATATTAGTAAGGATGTTAAATTAATGATTTGAGGCAGAAAAACAGGAAAATAAACCCAGAATCACAAAAAAATATCGAACTTTAGAATTTGAATTTGAACAATGTTATAAGCAGTTCTTTTCATAAATTTTATTTTTTCATTTTCTATTTATACATGTTGTCATACCCCGCAAACAAAGTCTGTACAAACAGGTAAAAAGATAATATAAACTTGTAAATATTACAAAAAGTGTACCATAGTTGTAATAATTACATGAAAATGCTCACATAAATATATAACTAGTCATTTTCAGCATATCACAGACACTGGCGTGGCTTCCTATGCGAAAAACACAATAAAATGAATGGTTAGGGGCTGGAAGAATGGACCATCAGAGTACTCAAAGCGTAAACAGTGTGCATGCAGTTCTTACTAAACATTTGCAACTTTCATGGAAAATCATTTGATAATTGAAAACTCAAAATGAATAAATTTAGCAGGGAAAAACTGCAGGATCTTCATATTAAAATATTTTAGGCTATAGCACACCAAATTATTCTGCTGAATGCGTCTCCGGCAATCTACGGTGAAAAGATTCCCTGGACCCCCTTGGAAAGGTGCCTACACATTATCATAGGGCAAGCTACGCCCCTACAAACACACAATCTCCTGTCTGAAAGTAAGATGCTCTATCAACAGATCTAATCAGGCTGTTTAATATCACAATTTATTAACACAAAACCTATATACAGTACTGCTACACCAGTACTACATACTACTTAAGTAAGTGTATTGAAAATTTCAAACACATCGTTTGCAGCTTAATACGCTTTCTTGTCCATATTAAGTACACATGTATACTGTGTCCAGGTGTGATACTTCTTCTTGACTTCATCATCATACTTAAAAAAGCATTCACAGATCAATTTGAATTTGTTTCCAAGGGGATTGTAATAACACAATCTTGTTTATCATATGCTCAGCATGTATTACTCTATAAATCTTTCCAAACACTTGAGATTTATGTCCATCTCATGGATAACTTATTCATGTGATTCTTGATATTAAGATTCAATACTCAATTCAAATAGATAAAGACCTGCCTCCATGCTCAAGTGGATAAGGTTTCTGACTTTAAATTACTATAACCTCATACTGATAGAAGGTGATGTGTTCAAGCCCAGCTACTGACCATATCTCTTTATGTGAGACAGTAGGCAGTTAGATGCTTACGGAGGATGGGAGTCTAGTACTGGTTCTTCCAAGGAATGATAGGTAGGTGAACTGTCCACTTCGTATTACTCTGACTGTTGAAAAGGGGCGTAAAACCCAAACAAACATCAAACAGATAAGTCAGACTGGGTACAAAGTGTTTGAAGAGTATTATAGTAAATAAAGAAACACTCGAAACATATATGTATACAATGCATAATAATTTTATTTCATCAACATGTTTATAGTTCACATGAACAATTCACCAAGTGAGATAACAATCATTTATACAGTGCTTAATTGAATATAAATTGCACCAATAACATGAGTAAACAAGAGGGCCATAACGGCCATATATCGCTCACCAGAAATACGACCCTAGGAGAAAATTATTATGAGCCTATGTAAAATCAAGTGACTCGGGGACGAGGCCAATTTTGTCCCTAGGGCAATAATTTGAACAAACTTGGTAGAGGTCCACTGGACAATACTACACATAAAATATCTAAGCTCTAGGCCTTGTGGTTTTGGACAAGGAAGATTTTTGAAAATTTCCTATATAAGCCTATATAAATCATGTAAACCCCAGGGCGGGCTAATTTTCACCCTGGGGCCATAATTTGTATAAACTTGGTGAAGGTCAGCTAGGCAATGCTACATACCAAATATCTTAGCTCTAGGGTCCTGTGGTTTCGGACAAGAAGACTTTTGAAATTTTCCTAAATAAATTAGAGTAAACCCTGGGGCTAGGCCAATTATAACCCCAGGGCCGTAATAAGAACAAATTTATTAGTGGTCCACTAGATAATGTTACATATCAAATCTAAGCTCTAGGCATTGTAGTTTCTGACAAGAAGATTTTTTAAATTTCCCTATATAAATTTATCTAAAATCCACTTACCCCCTTACCAGCTAATTTTGACCCCAGGGCCATAATTTGAACAAATTTGGTAGAGGTCCACTAGACAATGTTACACACCAAATATCTAAGCTCTAGGCCCTGTGGTTTTGGACAAGAAGATTTTTTAAAGTTTTTCCTAATGACATTAAACTTTTTGAACCACTTTGGTAGAGCTTCATGAAAGGAACATCCCTGTAAAGTTTTGTTGAAATTGACCAACTGCTTAAGAAGGAGATGTTGTTTAAAGCAATTGTTGACGCACTGATGCACGCATGCATACACGGATGACGGAAATCACTTGATCACAATAGTTATCTAATACTTCGTGCTCTGGTGAGCTAAAATCACTTTTATTGTCACTGATAAAGACATATATTGACTTAAGTAGTACTGTACAATATTGCATTTGATACTGAATGGCAATATACAGTTTTATACTATTACAACATGAAGCCCCCAATAATGTAAATTCATTCACACATAAACATACATTATCATCACATAGAATGTTGTCTTGAAGCTGATAATATATGTTTCTTATACTGATCACTAAGTCCTCGCATCCAGTAACTAAGTAATGGCTTGTCATCATCAGTAGCACCAACGATTTTCAAGAGATTCTTTGTATCATCTTCACTACGACCATCTCCTGCCTTGGAGAATTTAAACATTACTTTCACTTTACTGAAAAAGAGTTTGAAAAATACTAAGTTTTTATATAAATTTGTATAAGATATTGTCCCTAAAGCAGGATATAATGATATCACTTTCTTGTATATTGAATAAATGAATGAATAACTCTTTCACATTCATTTGAATATTATATCACAATATCATATGAGTATTATTTCACATAATATGAATTGCATATCACATTAGCTGTTTTATACTTTGAGATTCAATAGAACTCGAGCTAAAAGAATTATACAGATTAAATGTCCAATTCTTCAGTTGTCATTAACTAAATAGAATAAACTGAACTAACACCAAAGGAATATCACTAAACAAGAGGGCCAAGATGGCCCTATATCGCTCACATGACAATCACTGTTCACTCATTAAAACATTGTTTTGAACCGGTGACCTAGTGTTTGACCCCAGATGACCTATGTTCGAATTTGTCTTACATATCATTAAGACAAACAGTCTGACTAGGTTTGGTGAAGATACGATCAAAATTTGACATCTACAGTGTTAATAAGGTTTTCCTAAGATTTGACCTTGTGACCTGGTTTTTGACCCTAGGTGACCCATATTTGAACTTGTCCTTAATATCATTAAGACAAACAATCTGACAAACCATGACATTTAGAGCTTTTACAAGATTTTTACCTAAGATTTGACCTTGTGACCCAGTTTTTGAACCCGGCAGACCTATGTTCATCCTTGACCCACATATCATTGAGGCAAACATTTTGACAAGGTTTGGTGAAGATCCAATTAAAACTGTGACATCTACAGTGTTAACAAAGTTTTCCTAAGATTTGACCTGGTGACCTAGTTATTGACCCCAGATGACCCATATTTATACTTGACCGTTATATCATTTAAACAAACGATTTGACAAAGTTTGGTGAAGATCCAATAATAACTGTGAAATCTACAGTGTTAACATGGTTTTTCATAAGATTTGACCTAGCGACCTAGTTTTTGAACCATGTTCGAACTCGTCCAAGATATTATGAAGACAAACATTCTGACAAGGTTTCATGATCATCCAATCAAAACAGTGACTTCTAGAGTGTTCACAAGGTTTTCCAGCAATTTGCCCTAGTGACCTAATTTTACTACAGAAATGACCCATTATCAAACTTGACCTACATATTATTAAAATAAACATTCTGACAAAGTTTCATGAAGATAAATTCAAAACAGTGATTTCTAAAGTGTTCACAAGGTTTTCCCTTATATTTGGCCCTGGTGACCTAGTTTTTGACCCCAAATGGCCCAATATCGAACTCGTCCGAGATTTTGTTGATATTAACGTTCTGACCCAGTTTTGCTAAAATTGAGCCAAAAATGTGGCCCCTAGTGTGGTCACAACAAAAAGTTTGACGACGCACGACGCCGGACGGAGAGTGATCCTAATAGCTCACTTTGTCACTTTGTGACATGTGAACTAAAAACTGAAAAAGACAGATATAACAATGAATAAAAAAATATGATGGGTACAATGTAGACAACAAGTTATACTAATATTATTGACTGAATGGGCAATATGATAAGACCTTAAGCCAAAAGGCCACAATATAACATATATTCAATTTTCATTTTATATCTGATTACGGGAGTCTATTATGTCTGAGGAAGCAGTGCAGCTGGTTTATCATAAGTCGATGGTTTTACCCAGTTTTTCATTTTGGGTCTTCAATAATACGGTAGTTAAAGCTTGAATAGTCACTAAATAACTTTGACTGTAGGTGCGACATTAAAACAAACTAGACAGAGGCACTGCAATTGATACTGTAAAAACATGATTTTTGGGTACTTTTCATGCATGAATATACGTTTTTTTCATTTAACTACGGAATTTCATGCGTACAAAATTAATACTGGCTTAAAGAGTGAACACGAAATAAGTCATATTTGACCTGTGTGACCTTAAAGCAAGCTTTCCGAAACATGCACTCTGCACGTCGTCTCAATGGGATGGACATTCAAGTGTGACCTTGACCTTGGGCCTTCCAAAACATGAACTCTGCAGGTCGTCTCGATGGGGTGAACATTTGAGTCAAGTTTCTTCATAATCCTTCGCAGGCTTAAAGAGTAACAAAGCAGACACGAAATTGCTAACGGACGGACAGACAGTCATAATAAGTCCCTTCGGGCGTATAAAAAAGATAATTTGAAAAGGATAAATAGTTGTTGGTATTTAACTTACTTCATCCATTCTTCCGTTAGACATATCAAACATTGATCTACAACTTCTATACTTAAACTATCATTTACAATAGCATGTTCCATTTCCTGTAGTACATTAGGTGCAGCTTCTGTAATATAGAGAATATTCGACGTAATTTTGGACTTACCATTTATACTCACCTATAAGGCGATCTGCATATAAGACGACCCCCCAACTTTGACCTAAAAAATTGGCCTTTTTGTCATGACCCGTGTATAAGACGGGTATAAAAATTAACAGACAAACTAAAAACCATCCGAAAATAGTTCATGTTCTACTGTGAATTCAGTCATATTTAACTCGTATATCAAATTATATATCTACCTGTGAAATTGCAAGTTGTAAGTGTCAATTTCATGCAATTAACAAAAAATCCATATGCATTATCTACAATATTGAAACGAACAGAGCCTCCTTATTTTTATGTCTATTTTAGAAAGCTGTGACTTAATTAAATTAAGGCAATGCAAAATTTCAATTTCTACTACCTGGTAAGTTTTCAATGGATAAGATGAAACTATGTTGTAACTTATCATTTCACACTGTCATGGTACAGTTTTTTATTAAACGATGCTTACTACATCTGTCCTACAAAATTTCACGCGGGAACAGACGCTTGGTGGCGTCATTAAGCCTCATTTACAAGATTTGTAAATACCCCCGATATTAGCGATACTGCAATATTACCAGAAACGACTATACCTAATATTTGCAAGAATTTATTCTTACCATTAAACTACCAAATATCTGTTTTCAGTGTAGATATGTAATTAACAAAAGTAGCACGTCAAATTTTACACAGTGATCTCCCTTACTTTAATTATTAATAACTTAAGGCTTTAGTTTATCTTAAGAAAAGTCTGCATCCCAGACAATACACAGCTCTGCTTTATAGAATCCACAGTTATTAAAAAGACCACTATATAATGCTTCCATGATTCTACTTTATGAAGATACCACCTAGATATATTAAGACTGTGTTTTAGGTCACAAAGGAAGTTCCCATATTCAGGATTTTATAAAACATAAATTTACCTTTATCTAAATCATAGAAAGTGCTTAGTTTGAAGATGTATCCTTTAAAAGGATCAGGGTTATCAAAGTGGACATCCTCTGGTTCATAAATGTCCATCAGTATAAAAGGTTCACTTGTGTTCACATATGATGGGATTGAAACTGCTGGATTGAGACCAAGGAAATTACATCTGTAGGATTCCACATATTCATTACTGCATTGTACAGCTCAGTAACAACCCCTTGGCAACAGGCACTGAAAAAAATCAAATTTAGAATGTTTGTACAATGTATCATACAGTGAATTTCCACCAAATGCTAAGCAAATAATTATCAAAACCTTACATGCAACAATATCAAACTGATTTAAAGCCCCATAAGCTTTTTGCTATAAAAAATAAATGCAAAAATCAAACATTTGCTGATATTATCCCAAGATAATTATTACCGAAGAAAAAACAAGCCATTTTTCTTCTAAAAACACTCATTTCACTGTGATTTTTGCTTTTGTAAACTTGAAATGTGTAGAGCACGTGACGTCACTTTACTACATGTGCATAGCATGACTGAGGGAAAACTCAGGTGTTCTATAAATAGTATTTATTTCAATGACCTTGAAAAAAATACGAAAGTAGTTTCGGAAACATTTTTTTCTTGCTATCAAGTATGCTAGGGAGGAAAACACAACGGATTCCTCTGTTATAGAACAAACAGAAACTATTAGGACCAATACACTTATAAGCTCATGGGACTTTAACACCAACTAAATTTTAAAGAATTTTAGGACCCTCAAGATTGCATTACCAAACAAATACATAACTTTGTCTAAAGACCATATTTTATCTTTCCAAAAGGGTACGTGGCCTTTGTTCACAGATTTGACTGTATCTATTATAACGTATCAGACCAAAATATGGTGATTCCAGGACACATCAGAGACGTCTAATACGTCTCTGGATACATGTTTTTCCTATCAACAATTTGAAAAAAGGATAACGTGAACTATCGATATAGTCAGTACCCCGTTTACCGGTGTTATCCAAGTAACGGTGCATATCGTATAATATCCGTAATGCACACTCATCATGCATAACTTACCATTGTCAACAGAGTAAAACGTCATTTTGAGGATAAGTATGCATTAAAATTTGTTTTGTATTGAAAAATACTTGAAATATGAATGATTCAATAAAAATATGTAGCTTTTCTCTGAAAAACTATATTTCTTTCACTGCCGTCTTCATTTTTGAACGCAGGTGCTTGTTTTTAAAAATGTCACTTCCATTATAAAATAGTTCCGTGTTGAAATTATTGTTTGGAGTTTAACCCAGCATAATACTATCACTGCTACATTGTGACGCCATGTGACCTTCAGAGGTTTCTACTTGTGCATTGCTATTTAGATCATCATTCGAGGAAAAAACATGGCGGCTGACTGCATTGAATTTATTGATTGTCTATCTATCTATCTTCCTTTAATGCCAAACCCCTCACGGGGACGTAGGCATGACGCGCGTCAAGCTGTGACAAAGAGTGTTAAAATAAGATAAAAGCTAGAATAAAATAAGAGTAAGAATATAGATTTAAGTTGTTAAAAATAGATCACAGCGTATGAGATTATGGTGAAACATGTTCAATACTGCTTACAGCAGCATTGAACTGTTTTAGTGTCGGAAGGGTAGGGATGTCTGGCAGTAGGTTGTTCCAGTGGAATACTGTCCTAGGGAAAAACGAATGCTTGTAGTAATCTGTAGTGGCAGTGATTAATCTAAAGCAATGGGGATGTGAATATTGAGAGGTACGGGGGATGGGGATGAGGTGACCTGTTTTGGGAATTTCCACTAAGCGGTTCGTAATTTTGTATAGGAGGGACAGCCGACTGTCAATGCGTCTGAGGTCTAGACGCCTCATATGTAGGGATTTGAGCATCTCTGTAACACTTGATGTTTGTTTATGATCATTTTTGATCCATCAAGCTGATCTTCTTTGGACAGATTCAATTTGATCAATATGGGCTTGGTTGTAGGGGGACCATACCTCGGATCCATACTCCAGCTGGGGTCTGACTAATGTCTGGTAAGCACTGGCCTTAAGGGCTTCGGATTTGACCTTGATGTTTCTCCGCAAGAAACCTAATGTTTCGTTTGCCTTTTTTGTTGACCTGTTTATGTGTTCCTCCCACGATAGGTTATTTGAGATGTCCATGCCTAGGTAACGGGCCGAGGTGACAGATTGGAGTAAATTCCATGTAGGTAATATTGTGTAGGATAAGGATGTTTCCTTTTGGTAACGTGGACAACCTGGCATTTGGAGGGGTTGAATTCCATATTCCACTCCAATTCCCATTTTTCTAGTGTCTTGAGATCATTTTGGAGTGTTAGCGACATGTATATTGCTGTGTCGTCTGCAAATAGGCGGACCTTGGAATTGAGTGGGAGGTCATTTATGTAGGCTAGGAAGAGTAGGGGTCCCAACACAGATCCCTGGGGAACACCGGACAGGACAGGAATGGCGTCTGAGCTAGTGCCATTAAGGACAACAGACTGGAGTCGATTATCTAGAAAGTTTTTGACCCATTTTAGAGTTTGACCTCTGACTCCATATAAGTGCAATTTTTGCAAGACTTTCTCATGACTGACCTTGTCGAAAGCCTTACTAAAATCTAATAGGATGAGATCTACTTGCTTTTTATTATAGATGAGTTGGGATACACATGACCTTTTATCTCGAAACCCATGTTGTAAGTGGTACAAGATGTTATGGTGTGTGAAGTGTTTCACTATTGATGATGAGACTATGTGTTCAAGTACTTTACACAGAACGCAAGTCAGGGAAATTGGCCTATAATTTTCTGGGTTTGATTTGTCACCCTTTTTAAATACTGGTGTGACATCTGCAGACTTCCACTCTGAGGGCAGTAAGCCTGAATCAAGGGATTTCTGGAAGATAACCTCTAAGATAGGGGATAGCTCCTTTGGCAGGCTCTTTAGGATAATGGGCTTGATTTTATCGGTGCCACTTGCTATATGGGGATTTAGGTTATTGAGAAGTTTCTCAATACCTAATGAGCTGACTTGGATGTTTGGCATACGAGGGGTGGGGGTTTCGTCTTGGTCTGGGAAGGGAGCACCAGTTTCATCATGGACGTCTTGGAGTTTCATTTTACAGAGGGATGAGAGCCTAATAGGGGTTTTTGGGCTGAATATCGATTGAAACTGGTGATTTAGGGCTGTGGCTTTTTCCTTGTCATCATGGTGGAACCTATTTTGGGCTTTTAAGGGAGGGATGGATGATGATTCTGCCTTAGAGTGTTTTATGAGGGAGTATAACCTTTTATTACCGGGTATTTGGTCTACTATTATGTGGGGCATCAGTATTATTTATGCTTAAGATTTCTTCTATAGATCACTACAGTCTATTTATATGGTAAATCAAACGTAAAAATGTTGTCTCCTAGGCATTCTTTGGTAATTAGCTGTTATAAACGCCTATTTGAGTTATAGTCTTAGTCGACACCGTATTACCTCCAATTGAAAGAGCTGTTTCCTTGACAACGCTATTCTGTGACCAGTAGGACATAAAACGAGTCCCGATTTACGGCCAGCAATGAATTATTTAATACAGAAGTACGGAATCCTGTTAGTGCCATGTCGAATGTCGTCCGTCACCTCACGTCACCCGGGAGGATGCCCCCGGACCACCCTAGCTTAATCCTGAATCCACATCCATGGAGGGCTAGCTACGTGCCTGGTCACGGTTGACACTTATATCAACCAAAGACCTATACATACATGTATGTATAGGTCTTTGTATCAACGGTGCACCATCATTATCCACAGGAGATTGACATTTTATCCATATGTCACTTGCTACAACAAATCACTCATATAAGTATAGTGCAAGGCTATATCTTAACTTTATTCTGAGTCATAATTTCAATCTCCTGTGATCTGTTGCATTGGAAATCAACTAATCTCGTACTCAAAATCAATCGTACTCGTATTTGTTGTAACTTTTTATGATGTAAAAAAAATGCACCCAATCCATAAATCATACAAAAGGTTAACATATTTAGTCATTAAAACATATATAATACCGCTGCTGATAATATTTCTCTTAAATTTGCTTTATTGAATACAAAATCCATAAGATCTATAAAGATATGGCCTACAAAACATTGTAGAATTTTTTTGTAAAGTGTTTTTTAGGTGGGAGCACATATCAGCCCCAACTTCAAACTTCAGCAATCTAAGGCCCTGAATGATACATATCGTTGCTGCAAATTATTTTTGTGGGGCTTGGCTGTGCTGATATATTTTTTTTTCAATTTAAAATGTGAAATTGTGTGAATTTGAGCTATTTTGATGATTCTAGGGGTCCTTTCATTGAACAATAGGCATAGATAAAATGTACCCACGATTAAAAAATAAGTATTTTAGAAAGTTTAAGGATGGAACTTAACAACAAAATAGGAAAGCAAGTATTTTGCAGTGAATTTATTTTCATCAAAATGTTGGGCAAATATCCATGGTTAGTGAACCTAGCTCTTTGTTATTTATGATAAATGACAGATTTAAAAAGAATGGTCTTTATTCACAGAGTGGCTTTTCTTCAGGTTTGACTTTATGTACACATTATATACAACAAAATAATGTAGACAAAATGTATCATGGAAGAGTATAGATCTTCACTATATGCATAGTGAAAAATGAAATAATCATGTTGACATCGCATGTTTTCAAAATATCATCAAGCTTTATTATACCTGTAGTCCTGTTTCCAATGTAAAGTCGCCTATATACCTGAGAGGATAACACATGCGCAGAAATAATGCGCATAAAATTCAGACAGATTTTCAGTTATTAAAACATTTTTCATTTATTTGACGAGTTGTTCATAATAAAATCTGTTCTAGATTGTACATTCTACTTAAAAATACTTTCAGTTAAACCAAAATTTTGTTTAATACTGAGTTTGAAGTGCTAGCAAAAGCTTGATATTCTATGTAACGTCATACTTATAAAAATGTTGTGACATCATATCTTTCTTTTCATACTTCTATCCCTCTCAAAAATGTGATATTTATATCATAATTGAGTTCTTGAAGACTTACATATACATACTAGTATTCGTTTGCCAGGATATAACAACACGAATAAATAGAAAATGAAAAAAAAACATGATAACATTGTTCAAATTCAAATTCTGAAATTTGATATTTTTTCTGTTTGTATAGCCTATTTACAGATAACTCTATATAAATATGTATTTAATATCATCCTAAGACAAAGAATCTAAGAAATATTGAAGAAATTATTTTCAGATTACAGAGAATTTTGCACCAAATCACCATACAACTACGTTCGATTTATCTCCCTTATTAAAAACCACAAACTGTGATTCTAACTTTATTTTCCCGTATTTCTGCCTCAAAACATTAATTAAACATCCTTACTTATAGCCCTATCTAAAAGTCAAACATTTATTTAGATGATTATAATCACAAAGACGATATTATGTAGAGATGTGTCTGAGGACCGTAGGAAAATTGATTTTGGATTCAAAAGACAGTTCGAGTTGTTTCCCTTAGATATAAAGGTAATAATTAAGGGAATAGGAATTTTGAATGCAGATCTTACTTAACGTTTGCAACTTTCGTAGAAAATCGTTTGATATTTGAAAACTCAAAATGATTAAATCTATCGGGGGGAAAATGCAAGATCTTCATATTAAATATGTTAGGCTATGGATCTAGCACACTGGCTTATACTGCAGAATGCGTCTCTGACAATCTACGGTGAAAAGATGCCCCGGACCCACAGGTACTTGACACAATTTTTTTTCATATATGTTCATATTATCTATAATAATAATAGATAATAATTATGAACATGTATGAAAAAAAAAATTGTGTCAAGTACCTGTGCCCGGACCCATTTTGGATAGGCCTACACATTATTATTGGGCAAGCTACGCCACTGACTGACATTTGTTTTAAGTTTAATGTCCCTGTTTCGTTTTCAAAAATACGTTCACCGATTTTGGTTTAGAAAACAAATATAATGACAAACCAGTTTGAAGCTTAGTTAAACGCGCCTCACATTTCAAAATGGACGTTGGTGATTTTCACGTGTAGACTCTTTACCCAAATGACACCGGCGTTGATGTAAACAAATGTAAACAGGTGGGGAACAGGTGAGAAAATAATTCAGGATTGCTGAAGAATCCATTTAAGTCATTTGCATGCGTTTGTATGATCGTGTCATTTGTAATGTTTTCACTTGATATAAATTAATAAAATGATTGAGAACTCATGAGAATGTACCGATAACCGTATTCAGTTATTTATAATTCTGGGCACCATGTCAGGATCACTAAAATAGAAAGACCCTGACTATATGGAATTACTATATTACAAAAAAATCACACTTTGTGCATCATATGTAAGAAAATGTGTTTTGGTCCCGACTGGCTATTTAGGCTTAATTACACCAGTATACATGTACACGCTTTCAATTAGGTATACGTTTTATTTTAGACGTCTAAAACTACCTGCTATATTATAATCAGAAACGTATTATACCATTACGTCTCTGCTACAATCAACTATTGACATGTAGTCCCAAGTACAAGAACGTTTCAAGAAATTCTTTCCTGAGTAAAACATCATGCTTGAATTATGTTAATTTAAAATTAAACATCAATCAATGCTCTATTTGTTGTCAACTCTTTGAATGATAATATTATGATAAAAGATTGTTGTAAAATAATGCTGCTTGTTAAACTTTGTGAGGATTTAATGTACCAACTTACTTAATTTAATTTACTTTACTAACATTTAAAATGTATTACAGTCATCGTGCATTTTTTCTTGTGACCTTTAGATCCAGTATATAATTAACTGGAAACATGTCCAAACCACTGATTGGAGATCCAGATAATGTTATTGAACTATGGACCAGGTATGGGTCATGTCAAATAGAACTTCTATCTGGTGATATTGCTGCCTTGTCAACTGAAGATGCTGTGGATATTGTTATGGTGTCGGCCTTTCCTGGTATGTATGTTTGGTGATTGATCAGATCCATATTAGGTTGTTAATGTTATACACTTGTCAATATTTTTCCCGCCTGTCAGAAATGTTCTTCTGTCTAAAGTCCCGTGTATGCCCGCTGACCAACAAAATATTGACAGGTGCATTACAGTCAGACATGTGAACAAAGGCCACCCTTTGAAAAGACAAAAATATGGCCTTTATTGACAAGTGGCCTTTATTCTAAGGTCATTTTGTTATCAATAATCAATGACCATTTTTAAAAAAATGACATTAATCCACATGGTGACCTTTATTTGGAGGTGGCCGCTAACACAGGTTTGACTTTATATGACTTCACAGACAATAAAGTCTGAATTTGAACCTAAAAAATGCTGTCTTAGCTAAGATAATATTATATCATATTATGATCTTAAAGAGTGGTTTAACATTCAGGTCAGATCTTAATGCGTTCTGTGACTGTGGTGTGGTGTATAGCCATAAATATAGACTGTAAATATATAAGTTCTGGGAAAGGTGTACTGTTATCTTTTGATAATTTCAAATCTGTTGTACAGAATTGTAAAAATTAATGGTCCATATAAAACAGAATGACATTAAAACATGAGTATACTTCTACCGATATCAAATAATCTTTGATGAAAATTTTACATTTCAAGCTATGTTGTTTACTAAATGATGCTTCGTCGGTGATACGGAGATTGCCATAAATTTTCTGTGAGTTTTCCGATAACCAATTGAATGGATGGAAAGCACACATATACAAGTACATGATGTAATACACAAAACATTGCACGTTTTCACTGTCATCTTTTTCATTAATCAAAAGTTACTCTGTAAAATAGTATGCTCTGTATAACCAGTTCACTTTTTCTTTTAGGTGATTACAGTCCTTTGATGGGAACACTGATTGGTTCATTGAAGAGCTGGTTGGGAATAAATGTTGCTGTGTTAGCTAATCATAAAGAACTGGATCTACGGCATATATTCTCTTGTTGGCTTTCTAAAGCAATATCTGTACAAAATTCACCTTTCAAGAAGTTGCTATGTTTTGAAAGGTAAGGATTGAGTGTAATGCCCCATTCTCACTGTCCAGATGCTGATGGTTCCCTAGATAAATATTTCTGCTACAAAACACCAAAAACCTCTCTGAAATCTACCTTCAAATGAAGCAACAATTTTTATTTAGAATTAAGTATATTTGTAACTGGTAATGAAGGGTAGCTTGTTACATTTAGCTTTCAAAGAGGTATAGATATTCCTCCCTTGACAACTTTTCTCCTTTTTCAATGGGGATTTCACTGTCTGTTACTGCTTCTTGTTTTGTTTAAAAAGTGCATGTGTAAAGATTTGTTGCTATATTTGTCCTTTTTTTAGAAAAAGAGGAGATATAAACGTGCCTGCTCAGATTCGAGAAATGTTCCGAGGGTTAGTGCCTGTATTCAATAATCAAGATCATACTGTAATTACGCCATTATTGGCTACAGGACACCAGGTATTCCTTCAGATTGTTCACCAGGGTATTATAGCTGTAGTTCTTCATTTTGTCTTAAAATTTTATGTCTCATATGATCCTGACTGTGAAAAATGGCATAAATCTAAAAAAAAAAAAAAATTTATACGAAGAAAGTATTTTTATGGATAAATATTTTGAAGAAATACAGATTACTTCACAAAGATTTCTTGGTTTCTTTTCAGCATCTCAAAGCAGATATAACTCTACAGTCTGTCTGAAAAGATATCTTAATCATATACTAGTGCATGTATATACTTATTGTCATTAGTTTGGGGCCAAAATGATACAGCCTCCAAAGGGGCCGCACAAGTTTTGCAGCTCTGAATTGTTTTAATACAGACTACAGAGTGTATATACAAACCATATTTCGCAGGAAATTTTACAGTCTTCTTGAGATAGGAAATTTTTACATGAAGATAGTCAAACAAGAAATATTGAATATTTTCGCTTGTACATATACAATGTCTGTTTCAACATACAGGTTAATGCAGAAAAGCTTTTATTTTTGTAAAAAGTGTGTATCTTACTTTGAAGATGTTACCTTATACTTTGTAATAAATGCACCCATGGTGCTACAAGTTAACAGTGTTCACACTATTTTTTTAAAGCACTAGCCCAAACTATAATTATGTGGACTATTGAAAATAGACAATTTACCAGTAACCTGAATACACAATTTTGAGACAGTTCACTAGCCCGAATAGAAATTTACTAGCCCCAGGTTGTGGGCTAGTGGGTTAGCATGAAGACAGCAAGTTAAGAGAAAAAAAATAAAAGGTAAATATGGTAGGTTCATGCTTTACTGTTTCATTTTAATTGGAAATACAATGTTGTTTGCCAAAATAATTTGCCCTAATGGTACCGAAATGCTGCAACTCAATTTATAACTGTGACTTTTAACCATAGGTACAAGATAAAGCCAAAGTGTTACTGGCCATGATTGAAGGTGCTGTTGAGTGGATTTTTGCTGGATTACCATTGAGAAAACTGAAGATAGTCTTGTATGAAGGTATTTCTGAGAATATACAGAATGTATTCACACAGTGTAAGCTGAAATATTTAAAGAGGAACCAAAAGATGAAGGTAGGTACTGGTACCTGGCAGGCGCGTAGCTGCCTATACGCGAGTACGCGGCTGAATCCACATGATTCTGACAAAAAAAAAAAAAAAAATCAGGAATTTTTTAAAATCACACAAATCTACTTCATTAATAATCTGTCCTGACTATAGCGTTTATTCGCTGATTTATGGTACCAAAACTGACTTCTTGAGAACTACATTAATGACCCTGAAATCGCCTAGAATGCACCAGATTGCACCATTATTTTCACAATTTTTCGGGGGAGCATGCCCCCGGACCCCCCTATCTTAATCCTGAATCCACATCCATGGAGGGCTAGCTACGCGCCTGCCTGGTATTGTTAATGGTAATGATATACAGTCAAACCTGTGAACAAAGGATACCAGCTGATGAGAAAAATATAACCTTTATGTAGAGTTTAACCTTTATTCTTTGGTTTATATAGTCAGTTATATCAATTAATATATATTAAAGAAATGACCCTTGCTCACATAGTGAATATTATATACACTCGGTTGTTAAGTCAGATTTTTTTTCATTTCTTTGTGTAAATGCTATTTTAGTTATTCTTACAACAGTCAGTTGTCCCAGACCATATTTTAACCAGTACTAACTTTGAATTTTCCCTTATATAAGGAGCTGGCAATGTCTCCACATGGAGTGAAATTTATATTTTTTTCGTATCTTCAAAGACAGCTGGGATCTGAACCTGGATTGCTGGTTTGCATGGCCAGCACACTTACCACTGTACCACAGTCACCTTTATGTCAGGTTTACTAGTGTAGTAATTAATGGCAATTGATTTACTGTTGAATCATTAATTTTCATTAATTTTGTAGATGAAATCAAATCCCTGCAAATTTAAATGCAGAGGTAAGGCATTTTTTTTTCAAAAATCAATATCCACAAATTTATGTCCCCACAAAATAGCATTTAGTAAAAACCACGAAAATTGAGCCCAACGAAAATATATGAAAATACAGTAATATAAAGACCAACTTGTTTCACTTATTCGTTTCAGAAAGTCTTACTGTATTTGAAGGTATAGATATATGATGTGTTTAAATTTGCTTTTTTTTACCTTTTCAGGACAGAATTTTATTAAAAAAGTTTGACGTATACATCATTTTTACCCCAGAGGACAAACAAATTTTGAAGGCAATTCAGCAAAAGTTGAAACAGGAAAAGTCTGACATTACAATTTGTGCTGAACACCAACAATTTAAAGATGATGCAGTTTGGCAGGATAAGATATTCAAGCAATTGATTGAATGTAAAAGGTATTATTTTTCAAGTGCATGAATGGCTTAATTTAATTAGTAATGGCTTTATTAAATATTTGTTAAGTATTTGTTGTAATTGTATTTCCCTGTAATTTTCAAACTAAATAAAAAAAACAGTGGAATGTACCCCACATACAGAGCACTTCTATGAGTAAGACTTCTTCCTTTTAACTTGAAGTTTTTAATTTATCCTGAACATTTCAACTTGTTAATCAATTTTATTTTTGTTTCCAAAGGTGGCCTTATTATCTAGTTTTTACTTTAGTTTGAATTATGTTCTTAAATCTGAAGTACTGGTTCATAGATTGCTGTTCATTCAGTTTCAACTGTAATTTTATGTTTGTGTCACTAAACTAAGAATACTTAAAGCCCCATTAGCTTTTTAAAATTTAGTAATACAGAACAATAAATGTAATGATAGTAAAATATAAGAAATATATTTTATTTGCTCTAAAACATATTTACACAATGCCTTTCTTTAGCCACATCTCGTAGAAATGTTGTCCAATGCTTTTTCTTATTTTCTGCAATATCATTGAAAAAAATACTGTGCTCTATTTCTACATGTACTTCGTGATTAAAAAAGAAAATTTTGTTTTTATTGCAAGTAAAAGTCAGTTTCACTGATAAGATATCTTTCTAGGTAAAACAAGACCTACTTTAATTTTAACATCCAAAATGCTAATGGGGCTTTAATATTTCCCAGAAATTAATGTACAGTCAAGCCTGTGAACAAAGACCATCATTAGGATATACATGTACTTGATGTGGCCTTTAAAGAATGGCCTTTATTCACAGGGTGACCTTGTTTCAGCAATTTAAAGATGCATTTGATGTAATTTGTTGTAGAAATATATTTTTTATATTAGTAAATTTTTTTTTCCAGAATTATCACAATATTATCTCCGGCATTTATGGAAAGTGGTGCTTGTTTAGAGCAGTACAACATGGCTATATGTTGCAACAGGTTGCTTGGTATAAATGTACTTATACCATTTTACGTTAAAACCATTGACAAATTACCGTCATATATGGGCTTGGTGCAATGGATTGAATGCAGGTAAAGTTATGAATACCTGACAAACTCCTTTGAAAGGAATTTACAAAATCATGATTTTTTCTTGAACTATTCTTGCATACTTCATGAATAGTTTGTGAATTATGAATAAATACCTAATTTCACATCTGAAGTATCAGTAATACCTGATTCAGCTTAATAGGTACATATAAGTAGAAAATATGGCCCCATTTGTAAAACAGTTTGCCAGTAAACATACACATTGAACAATTTGATTACATTATACCTTTTAAAACCCTGCTTTATCATTTTTATGACTTATAATCTCATAGAAAACTGCTTTTATTGTCATAATTCTAATTAATTATCCCAAGAATTCTACGTCATTTTCATACAACTTGTTTTAGTAAAACATATCATTTTTAAACATCCCCAAAAGGTTGATATAGTACACTTTGTACAAAAGAATGAATTTTGGAAACCAGTCTTAGATTACAGTCCATCATTGGTCAGTTTGAATTCTGTGATGAGAAACAACCAATCAGATGCTGGAATTTTTTAATTTACAGACTGGTGTTCAATCATAAAGAGTTATAAACTACATCCCTTGTTTTATATGTCCTATGTTTATTTTTCAACCAGAGTGAGGAAAGAAGGTGAAACATGGGAGTTGTTGAACCAGTCAGCATGTAAAACTGTTGTCAAAGCTCTCTCTGAAGCTGATGCCGACAAAGTGCTTGAAAACGCGGCAAATAAAATGGGTGATGATGAGGAGGAAGATAAATACATGTATGATGTATTTATATCTTATTCTCACAAGAATCCTGATCACGCTGAGACATTGTTACAGATGTTTAATGCAATTGATCCAAGTTTAAAAGTGTTTTATGATCGCAGTGCCTTGACATCAGGTGAGTGATTTGCTGTCTTTATGTTTTTGAGTGAATTTCTCATGATTTTATCATTTATTTACTTAATAATTTCATACAACAGGATAAACTTTAATTGTTATTCATGGTGTCAGCTAAATGTATTTGACCAATAAATTATTATTGTGTTAATTGTCAAACTGGTCGAAAATGTTTGGGAATGAATCGTATCTTCCAAGCGAAAGGTTTTGTCACATAATTAAATCATAAAATATCAATGTTGGGACTTTTTTTCAAATATATCCCATATATTGTATTGGTAATATATGTTTAATTTACGTGACTGTCACCTTTGCCTTTAAGTACAAAAGGTGTAGAAAAAAAGTTGAAGAAAAAAATCTCCACGTAACTAGCTACACTCTTCTTTTGGTCAAGTTAACCCAAATACGACTTTTTCTGTCTGGCCCTAACTGTAACTTTATTTGTACCCAAGGTTCAAACTGGCAGAATATGATATATGAGAGTGTAGGAGAATGTCGGTGTCTTATAGCTCTGATATCTGGTACATACCTCTCTTCTACTGTCTGTACAGAGGAATACAATCTAGCTCTGGCTAGGTATCTATCTAAGGTCAGTATGGTTTATACAGTCTGTTGACTCATTACTTCATTAAATAACATCTTTCATCTCAGATCATCCTTTAAAAAAATGTTTATTTGGGGTCACCCTACCTCAACAATTTTCAGTTGGTAGGTAAGTAGAAAATATATTTTTACAATTCATTTTTTAGAATTCATCCCAAAATACCTGTCAAAATGCTAAATGTTCATTTACTTTATTTAATTATTGTATAGGTATATCACACCTCATATACAGGGTGTCCAAGAAGTATAAATACTAAAAAACAATTATGTCTGATAATATCAACATAGATAATAAATATCTGGACAAATGATTAGTGGTCTAGAGGTAACATGCTTGACTATCGAATGAAAGGTGATAGGTTCAGTTCTCGCTACATATATGCTGACATTTTTTGGACCAAGTAAAACATTATTATTTTTTTTAAAAATTGACATAATCTTGGCCAAACATTGAGTCAGTTTATCGCTGTCACATCTGAACATGTACAAATTGAAATACACAGTCATATATTTTCCTCCGGGATTTAAAGATATGAAAATCTGTCATAATCCTTTACATATATTTACATGTATGTATTTTAACAATTAAATTCATCTGTCACTTTACAGGACAATGACATGTTGTTGATTCCTGTGTACATAGAGAGCTTAACAAATGTTCCTGAATATATATCATCAATGAAGCCGATAAATGCTGCTGACAAGTTCAAAGAATCCGCTAGTAATCTCTCTGAAGCTGTAGTTAAATGGTTGAAAGGTGAACCAGAGAATTCCTTGTCCAGTTATATCTTAGAGGTAGACAGTTTGCAACTTATTTAATATATTGAGTGTATTTGTTATGAGAGTGAGACTGTGGCCACAATGGTTAATCTGACTGAGTGTATGTGCTTGATTGGAAACTGAACGATAGTTAAGCTTTCCATATCCGTCACTCGCTCGGCATGCATGGATAGTGATGCAAACCCAAGTACAATGTACTATGTTTTTCTACATGTGCCATGAAATTGTTGAACTAGTTCCCATTCCATTCCATGTTGCAGTGCAAGTCTATGTAAGTTTACTTTCAGTACTTTGATTACATCCTGTTTGTATTTAGCCAAACCATAACTCTGTCTTTATATAGGAGGTGGGAGGGGCTGTCAGCATAAAATCATGTATTACTGACAGTGCAATTTTCCTGCATAAAATCGTATATTTAATACATTATATTTCACATTTTAGTCTCCTTTAGACATTGAGAGGTTGTTGTCAATGGAACGAAGTAGACATGTACGTGCTCAATACAAACCAAACTTGGAGGAACTCGTCACAATCAAAAGAAACAATCCGATTGTAATTCCGGATGAAAAAATCAAAGAAATTGTAAGTACATGTACCACTGTGTAGTTTTGAATTTTCAAGTCTTTCTACCCGCATGTTCTAGGTAAACATTCAGTAATCTACCATTGCCAGTTTATATAGTAAGTCACCAATACAATCAACAGATGGAAGCATTTTTTTCTTATATATAAAAGGTTGGCAAAGACTTAAGCAAAAATTTCTATTGTAGCTAAACTAAAGGGGCCCCTTTCTGTTTTCTTTTTCCTTTTGGTTGAATAAAACAAACAAAATTGTGTGCATTTAGTTTTAAACGAAAGTTGATCAAAGTTATACATATTCTCATTGTGCGTTAAAACTATTAATTGTGCTTAAACAATAAGAGTTTATATTCCAAGAAGAAGACTCTATCACCAAACCATATTGATTAAACCACTTTGCTTACATCATTTTTTTGCTTGACTGTTTTGGAAGAGAGTACATGTATGCAATTTTCAGCGTGAAATTGTATGATAATATATTAATATTTAATACTGATAACTCAAAATTTTATCTGACATTTTAGTGTCCTTCAGACAGTGAGAGTCATTATTATTCCATAGGTTTACCAATTGTTTTAAACATTGATCTTTCCTTGTAGGATGAATCTGTCGTGGACATCGCTCTCAGTTACGCAAGTGATTCCACTCATTTAGCTGGATCATTTTTTACCATACTGGATGGCATGTACCCGAACTTAAATATAAGTGTTCATTCCACAATGGACCAGTCTCGATTTACAGCGCTAGACTCTGCCAAGAAAATTGTGGTTTTTGTGTCGCGGGATTTCTTGACCGATGAGCATCATATGCATGAACTACATCTGGCTGTCAATCGGCAAAGATCCTGCAAACAGAGAATCCTTTACCTCATACAAACAACACTGCTGGATGGGCGGCCATTTTTTCCAAGAATCTTGCATTATGACGTGGCTTGTACTGACGGGGTTTGGAAGGAGTTTGAAGCTGCTTTTCCTAGAAAGGAAACAAGAAATAAGAAGATGTTATTTTCAAAAATTGCCCGATTGGGCTTTCGACAATTTATTTGTCATTATTATGAATACTTTGCCATGGTAAAAGCTGTGGAAGATGTTCTTGATTCCTTCTTGTGTGAAAAGTGAGTGCTTGATTATTTTGTTGCCTTGTCAGATACCTAGCCACGAGGTTATAAAATTTTTTATTAGTCTCAGAGCTCAAAACCCATATCATTTCTTTGAATGTTTCTCAGTTAATTACAATTGGACAATAATAATAATAATGATACATTAGTCTGACAGTATATTTGATCTGAACATGTATTTAAACATTAACCAGCTTTATCTTTTTATCCAATATACTTTGAGAGTGATGAGAATAATTATAAGTTATAAAACCTTGGCATCTGGTCAGGTAGCTGAGTGCTACAGACATATTTAACTAAGGTGCCGGTAGCTATTTTAAAATCTATTAATCTTGCCTACTCTTTCTTATAAAAATTATATGATTTTTTTGACACCTGACAATCTGCAACTATCAATTTTTTAACTTCAGACCAAATTATACACATTTGTACTTTTATATATAATATTGATAGAACAGTGCAACCTCTCCAAAGCAACACCCTTTGGGAGTAGCAAATATATGTTGTTGTTCAGAGGTTGTTGCTCTAGAGTTGTTAAATTAATTGTTAAATCGTGTAGTGGGCCAAAAATCATGCTTTTGACAAGAGGTTGTTTGCTAAAGAGACTGTTGCTCTGGAGAGGTTGTACTGTATTTACACATTTAAGAACAATAAGTAACATCAAGATCTTCAATTTCCAGGGATGATAAAGATACATCCGTTCCTATTCTTTTGAATGTTAGAACACTAGAAGTGGTTGCTCAACAAAATTCTACCTCACAAATTCAGGTACGTGCTAATTATTTATAGCGTAAATTTGATAGTAAGTCCATCTTAGGGACCTGAAATATTCTTTCTAGATATTGCAGTGGTCTCATTATCTAAGTGAAATCTAGTGGAAATGTAGAAACTTGATCTAAAGGTAAGTGTTCCCTGAAAGGAGGCAGTCCTTATATTTAAGTGTTCGTTCAATACATGAGGTATTGCTGTACATGTATTGCTTTTTTCCTGAGGCTTTTTGTGAGTATAAACTTGGTGATTTCCAACAAAATCAAGTTGATGTATTCCAGACAAAATCTATTTTGTATATAAAATTGATGTATTCCAAACAAAATCTGATTGATGTATTCCAAACAAAATCTGATTGGTATAGTCCTATCAAAATCTAGTTTGTACATAAAATTGATGTATTCCAGAAAAAATCCAATTTGTGTATCCATTTATTATTATAACAAAATTCTCTATGATAGCAGACAAAGCATAGTACCTGATACTTGTACTGCAATTTATAAGCTTTTCTTTTTCTTTTGATAGAATGGGAAAATGCTCACAAGTGAAGATAAACAAGCAGTACACAAACCTATTGCTGATGATAAAAATGGTTCTCCTAAAGACGTCCAGACCAACAATCCATCTGGAGACAATGCAGGCAGCACTCCTAGCAAGTTGCTGACCAACAAATCAGATGATGAAAAAAATAGTACTCATAAAGCACTGCCAAGCAACAAACCAAGTGGGGACAATGCAGCAGGCAGCACTCCTAACGAAAGACTCACCAACAAACCAATTGACAATGATAAAAGCAGTTCTCAAAAAGCACTGCTTAGCAACAATCCAAATGGGGACAATGCAGGTAGCAATCCTGATAAGAAGAAACTGACAAACAAACACTCTGGGAAAAGTTCTGCATGTACAGTTTTATGAAATCAAGAGATGTTTGTATCAATTCAAGGTTTTTTTATGTTGAGAGGAAGTCAGTCTGGATTTAACTTCATGGTGAAGAGGTGTCTCCTCCATAATTGTTATATCTGATTGTGATTGGTCAGTAGTTCAACCTTAGATGTGTCTCCACCATAATTGTTATATCTGATTGGTCAGTAGTTCAACCTTAGATGTGTCTCCACCATAATTGTTATATCTGATTGGTCAGTAGTTCAACCTTAGATAATCAAAATGTCTCAGGATATAGTTTCCGTGTACAAAAGAAATGAACAAGACAATATTGATTGAATGGATGTATATAGGGAGAGCAAATGAATTAGCAAACAAAATTATTTTCTTTTACTGTGATAAGTGAGGTTAGTGTGAATTATTATTTCAAAGAATTTAGTACTACTTGAATCCATGTGTGATTAATGTTTAATTTATATATCATAACTTTGTTAATTTGTATATTAGCAGATTTTAAGGGGGGATATTTGTTATTTTGTTATATTTGTTACTGTTATTTGTTTGAATCAATTTGTTTTATTTATTTCTTGCGAGTCTGTGATACTTACTAAAAACTCTGTTTATAAGTATGTCCATAACATTTGCCTTATAAACATGGTCCATAATATTGTTAATATTTGTCTGTAAACTTATTTCTTACAATCGTTTCATATCATTAATTACACTGTCCGTATAATTTGTCTATTACATGGAACAACATTGTAAGAATTTAAACTAAGGTAGCAATATAAGTTGATATTAGATGTGTGTCTTTAGTTATAAGTCAAGGGTACTTTTAACAAAAGACAGTTAAGTAATCATTTTAGAAACCCATGTCAATAATGCATTTACAGTCAAACCTGTGTTAGTGGCCACCTCCAAATAAAAGCCACCATGATGTGAATAAAGGCCATTCTTTCAAAATCTGTCATTGATTATTTAAAAGAATATTGACCTCTGAATAAATACCACCTATCAATAAAGGCCACATTAAGTCCTTAATCTAAGGGTGGCCTTTGTTCACAGGTTTGACTTTATATTGAATCATTTTATAAATAAATGCAACAAAATTTGAAGTTGTAACTAATACTGACATTTTGTATTCTATTCTGATCTGCACACACAATAATTAGGTTATACCAGGGATGCTATATATGTAATATAGCATCCCTGGTTATACTTAGCTTTTTTATTAGATATTTCATTACTTTAAATTTTCTGTTACTTTGTATTTGATTTTGTATAAAAAAAACAACCTACATGAATATAATATATGGCAGTTTCCTGGTGTATCAGTGACTGATAAATTGAATTTTGTTCTTCTAAAAATTAGATTTTTCTTTTAAAGTGGTTGTATGTTTCAAATTTGATTGGTTCTTATTTTTGTTGGCTACAATGAACTGTTTTACCTCATGTATATAGAACACATGTACACTAAGACAAGTTTCTAAACGTCCACATTATAAAACACAATTTTTGGAAGAACCCAAAAACGTTAATTAATTCTTACATTTTACAATATAGTAGAGATATCAAGTATTCAAGTCAATGATGGATTGAATACATTAAAATCTGCCTGGTAATCAGCTATGTGTGTCCAATGATTTTCTTCCAGTGCTATAGAATACTATGTGGTTTTTATTTAGACATTCTGTTCAGCGTACAGCTATGCAAATTTTACATTGCTACATGCAGTCAAACCTGTGCTAGCGGCCATCTCCGAATAAAGATCACCCTGTCAATAAAGGCCATTCTTTTAAAAACTGTCATTGATTATGAGGAACAAAATGACCTCCAAATAAAGGCCACCTGTCAATAAAGGCCACATTTTGTTTTTCCTAATGGATGGCCTTTGTTCACAGGTTTGACTGTATTTTGTTCTTATATCTTGTTATATTTTATTTTGTATTAATGAGTTAACAATATATGTGCTGAAAACATATAGTGACTTTGTTTATTGATTTCTTACTTCAGTGAAAACCATCCTTACTTGTTTTTGATTTATTCAAACCTGAGTAGGATAAGTTGTTTTATTTATATACTGTGATCAGTAGCACCATGCATGCATGTGCTATAAAATTAATAGGTGTGGACAAAGCTGACAGATAGAATATTTGTACTGTTAAATACTACTTCAGGTCACTGGTATTCATTTTCTACTTATCAGAAGTTATTGTTAACAATCATTTTGATGCATGAATTTTGATATGAAGCAAAGTACATGTACATAGAAAATACTTGAATGCCTGTGAAAAAGACTATTGAGAGAGAGGGGGGGGGGGGGAGAGATATCTGTGACATTTTGTACAGTTGGTCTAAGTGTATACTTAATAGCTGTCATTGTTCAAAGGTGGCCATTGTTCATATTTGGTAATTGTTCATAATTATGTGGTCCTTATTCCCAGGTGGCAATTTTCATATGTGATCACTGCTAACAAGTGGCCATTGTTCACAAGCGGCCATTGTTCATATGCAGTCGTTGTTCACAAGTAGCCATTGATCACAAGTGGTAATTTGTATATATGTGGTCATTGCTCACAAGTGGCCATTGTTCACAAGTGGCCATTGCTTACAAGTGGCCATTGCTCACAAGTGGTCATTGCTAACAAAACGCCATTGTTCATATGCAGTCGTTGTTCACAAGTAGCCATTGATCACAAGTGGTAATTTGTATATATGTGGTCATTGTTCACAAGTGGTCATTGTTCACAAATGACCATTGCTAACGAGTGGTCATTGTTCATATGAGGCTATTGTTCACAAGTAGCCATTGATCACAAGTGGTAATTTGTATATAATATTATTATGTGGTCATTGTTCACAAGTGGCCATTGCTAACAAGTGGCCATTGTTCATATGTGATCATTATTACTAGGTGCCTATCATTCACTTGTTGCCATTTGTTCACAAGTGCACATTGTCCACAGCTGACCATTGGTCACAATTGACAATAATTCAGGTTTGGGTGACAGATCATGAACACAATTTTTACAAAGTTTAATTTGTATAATATACTTTTATTTTTATCAAATTTCCCTCTCTTATAAAATGCATACAATTCTAATACATTAACAACAAATAACCCTTCTATAAGGTGAAACAAATCTTGGATAAAAAATAGAACCAGTCATAATACACACTGGACAATGATCAGTACCTAACACAGTCCTACATATACAGTGATGTCAAGTCACAGATGTTGATGTCATAAATATTCATAAATATCACATTCTGACAAAATGTGTAGTTCACAATAAAATAGGAGAGTAACATGTGGTCTTACTCAATGCAATTAATCTTAAACAAAGAAACTGTAGAAAAAATCAACATTTCCCAATCTATAAAGGTTTCTTAAGGAAATTTTATCAAACCAAAAGGAAAGATCATACATAATTTTATTAAACTGTCAAAGCTGAATAATTACACGGTTGCTGAATGTGATTATTTTTAGCTTCTAACCACAGTCAATAGTTTTCGTTTATTGTACCATTAGGGAACGTCCCATTCAACATGTTTATATATAGTATAATGAAGATTATCAAATGCCTTACGAAATTAATTGAAGCTAAAAATAAATGCAAGCAATGACCGTGAAATTATGCAGCTTTGACAGTTTAATAAAATCGCACTATACCTTTATAAATGTATGTAAATGTATCTCTGCAGACTTCAATCATACGAAAGAAATGATGCACATTGACTCTCTGTACAGAGAAACTTTGGTGCGCCTGAACATGGAACGGGAACCAGTTTAACATCACATAAAAATTATTTATCCAATAAACAAAAATGAAAATTTTTCATGGTAAAGCATTGTTATAAAAAATAAATATTACATTTTGTTGATGTCTAGGATATGATTTAAGTGTAAGCAAATTTCTTCTGTTTAGTTTTGGAATCATGATGTAGAACACAGTACTATGTTTTACTACATCCGCCATGCAATTGTAAACTAGTACCTGTTCCATATTGCAGTACAAGTCTAATTGAGTAAGTTCCAAATTTCCATGAGTACTTTCAGTACTTTGTTTTTCTAGTAAATCTAATAACAAGACTTAGTAAATAATAATCATGTATAGAACTATGCTATAATTCAGTTTAAATGGAGAATTAACTCAGTTTTACATAAAAAAATCCTGAAAAAATAGTCAGCTTCACAGTTACCTAACATTATCCTATTTTTCTGGTGCTATCCGGATGTATCTGACAATAAAATCCAAGGTACAAAAATATTTGGTCCATAGAAAATGGAAAATAAAAAAAAATGTGACTTCAATTGTCTCTTTATTGGTCAAGTAATTACAGACCTTTTTTTACTGTTTTTGGGAAATGTATCGGGTCCCTTTAATGGGGAAATTTGCGTTATGAAACTTAGAAACATTAAATTTTTGGGGATTTTTTTAATATTGGGGATTTTTTTTCTCTCAGTGGGAAAAAATAATTATACTTTTTTTACTTGGGGAACAGGAGAGAATACCAGAACAAAAAGGGTCTGAATTAGTAAACAGAATGCCTAACTGAATTCATAAAGTGATCACTAAGTTTTCAGTATCATGATTTCCTATTCCTAATCTGAGGTCACATCACTTTAACCTGCTGGTTTTAAACCAACAAAATAATTTCTGAATCCAATAATAAGTTGAACACATTCAGTGAGTATTACGAGGCATACAAAGTTTACAAACAGACAAAAATAATTTAGTTTTTCATTTCTTTATATCAATTTCAGACTGAGCCTAACTGAGGAAATAAAATAAGTACCGGGTATTTCATACACAGTACAACCTCTCCAGAGCAGCCCTCTCTTGAGCAACAACCTAACTTCAACAACAGCATGTTTTTTCTTAACTGCATGATTTAACTATCAATTTAACCTCTCTAGAGCAACTACCTTTCAACAACAACATAATTTTGCTACTCCTAAAGGGTGTTGCTTTGGAGAGGTTACACTGTACATTACATGCACCAGACTAAACTAAACAAGTCTTGTATTTAATCAGTCGCAGAAAAAAATCATATACCAAGAAAAGATATTAAACAATCATCCATGAATGACCATTCTCATTGTATTACTATAATACATCTACAGTATTAGCATT